>JBCJKH010053149.1:22784-40983 GCA_039877255.1 Loriculus beryllinus | reverse complement strand
TCTGTGCCAAGGAGCACTGGTGCAGAAGCACATCAAGACAAAAACCCGTGCCTTGTTACCTTGCATGGCCACTGTGCTCCTCCTACGGTGGGGTTTATCTTGGGGCACAAACTGTGGGGCTGGGCTTTTGCAGGCAGTGATCTGCCAAGCAGCAATGTGTGCTTTCTGCCTGTCACCCCTTTCTTTACAGTCATGGAGGGAAGACTGGGCATCTGTGAGTATGCCTGCAGGATTCCCAACCCCTCATCAGGTCTCTGTGGTGTAGGTGACAGTGTGTTCACCCCAGGGACAAGTAGACACCAGCCCAGTGCTCACCCTCTGAGCAGTAGCCATAGTTGGATGCCACACTGTCCTGCTTGGCCTGGGATGCAGTCCTGCTTATGAAAGCCAGCCCTGGTTAGTTTCCTCAAGATTGTAATAGCAAGGGACCCAGGAGACCCTGGACCTCCATCCCTGCCTTGTGTGCACATCAGCCCCAGTGACCTTCTGCTCCCCTGGGAGCCAGGTGCCAGCAGCAGAACAACCACATCTACTCAAGCATGTCAGGGCATATTCGCTGGTCAAGGCATATTCCTATTTCCCCCAAAAGATGGCACTAGGATTCACCAAAAGTGAATCACTCGGCACCCTGAGCATTTTTACATACGTGAAAAATGCCAGCAGGACCTTCCACTACAGTATCCACTCCTTGCTTCCACTAACCAAGGGATGGGCTCTCCACAGCATGGAGACACTACCTCCCCAGGACAGACCTTAATGGGACTCTAGCTTATGGGCAACAGCAAGAGAGTGAAAAACTGGTTACCACCTGGGCTGAGAGTATGTAGCAGGAGGGTATGTCTTTTGGTAGGATGAAAATACTCTCCCCCCTCCATACATCCTCTAGTTTATTTCTAAGGGAATGAAAAAACCAAATATGCAATATTGGAATTAATCTTCTTATATGCTGACATTATCTGCTGTAGCAAAATTGACATCATTAGGATATTTACTGAGAAGTTAATTATTTTTTCATTCGATGCAACACAGCCCATAAAGCTATGAATAGGAAATCTGTCTGGTAATTTAGGCCACGTTTTAAGATTTTTTTGAGTGCAAATGTTTCTATATAATGACAATTATAGAAATATTTTCATGATTAAAAGAATAAAATTAATGAAAATAACTTTTGGTGAGATTGCTTTTCCTTGCAGTTTTTATATCATGTTGAAGAAAGCTTTTTATCTGTCAGTGAACAAATTGTTTTTTTTGCCTGAAATACAATCCCCATTCCAAGATAATGGACTTTTTGTATTCATTAACATCTCTAATAGAGCTATCACCTGAATAGCTGGAGTTTTTATTTTCATTAAAAAAAAATATAGGATCATATCTCTACAAATGAAAAGAAGTTAAAGTGTGCGGATGAAGGTTTTCTAAAGAGAGCAGAACTCCAAGGCTGAAAGTGCTTCCATAGTGCTTTTCAAACTGAAGAGAGCGCCTTGTCAAAGCGACTCACCTTCCTGGGTAGCTCATCAGCCTCGAGGACTGTTAGGTCCCGCAATTTCCCAAGCAAATAGTATTCGTTAGCATTACAAGTTCAGCACCCACACTTCTTGCAAGAAGGTCGTTTACTTTACAAATGCAGGTGTCTCCTGAAAGGCAGATGTCTGATTCCCACGTGCTTCCAATTTTTCTGGACCAGAAGTTAGCATACAGTCATTCCCACTGCTAGCAGCCAGAAGGACGTTTTCTTCCTCTGCGTGTTACTGTCACTAAAGCAAGATTAAAAAAGCAAATGTGAAAGGCAGTCTGAAGACTGTGCTTACCCCAAGCTGAAGACCCCACATTCTGCAATGCAGATGTTCTTCTAAGTACATAAGCTTGGACGCCTCTGTTGATCATGTTGCCATCCCTGAGCACTACTCTATTTAGACAATGCAAAGTATAATCTGTATGTCCCACTGATTGCATTGACCACTCTTTTTGTTGTGCTTAGCAGTACACTTTTGCTACTCATGTCTTTGAGCAGGAAGATGTTCTTTTCAGTGCTTTACAAATTGTCTTGCATCTTTACAGTACATGCATGAAATAGTGAAGTGGCAGCCTCACAGAAGAGGACTGCTGTGGCCTGAATTCACCCATAGCCCTTCTGAAGGGCGGCAGTCTGCTGCCTTTCATAAACTCAGGAGACCTCAGAAAGGAAACAAACAAAAACCAATAACAACAACAGCAAAAAGACTACAAAGCAGCCCTTATTGTGGAAATGCACTGTGTAAAGAGTATACATCTAGGATCACAGAATCATAGAATCATAATCATAGAATGGTTTGGGTTAGAAAAGACCTTAAAGCTCATCTAGTTCCAATCCCCCTGTAACAGGCAGGAACACCTTCCGCAACACAGGCTTGCTCAGAGCCCATCCAACCTGGCCTTGAAAATTTCCACAGATGGGGCATCCACAGCTTCTTTAGGCGACCTGTTCCAGTGCCCCACCACCCGCACAGTGGAAAGCTTCTTCCTAGTATCTAATCTAAATCTACCCTCTTCCAATTTAAAACCGTTCCCCCTTGTCCTGTCGCTGCACGCCCGTGTAAAAAGAACGCTTTGGAACACTATGCATGGGCATGGGGGACCTGGGTGCTGTAAAATGTCCTGACACTAGATGGTGTGGTGGGTTAGAGCAATGCCCTATTTGCTGGAGACCCTGCTAGGAACACGTTCCAGGCCAGTCCTGGGACTTGGCAGGACTTTGCATGTTTGTCAGCCTCTGCTCAAGAGGCCCCAGGGTCTGAAGGAGCCGCGTGGTTTTGGGTCAGAACACAGAGAGGTGCTCAGCTGCTTGCAGCCGTGCCAGCCCACTTCGACTCCAGTTCTACTTCTTTTTCGCACACTTTCTTTCAGAGCATCATCATTGCCCAGAAATTACAGAAAAAGCAAAGCTAATTGCTGAAATTAATCATCCCCAAGATGACAGGAGTCAAACAGGCACTGAATCGAGTCTAGGTCTGCTGCAGGGACTATTTCCCTGCAGCCTGTAAGCACAAGTCCAGCTCATACCAGCACTGGCAGGGCTAGCCGCGAGTGCAGAAGTCAGCACGTGTGTGTGTGCGTGGCTGTACCAGGGCATCTGCGCTTCATCTGGCAAGTGCGGAGCTGCCACAGGGAGCCGTGGGTGCCTGCAGCACTCGCTGATGTCAACGGCAGCAAATGGGATTCAGTGCTTTGAGGATGGCCTGGCACCTCGAAGGCAGGAGGCTTTAATGTGGTTTCTTGGGTGTAACTGAAAGCAGCTTTTGGCCCGGAGGAATGAATATTTTTTCCCTTTGTATATGCCCTGATTTTTTTAATTATGCTGTTAAATATGTTTTCTGGAGAGTGGCTATTAACAGAGGATATGTTTTAGTTACTTCTTCAGAAACCACTGAGTAAAGTTGTTCAAGGTGCAATATTTTTTACCCCTTTTCTGAATAGGTGATTTGCTTTGCATCAGCACGTGTACCTGCAGCATACTGGGGGTCAGAGCAACAACTTCTGGTAGGATTTCCTTTGTGATGCCATGGATTAGGAGCATGAAATCTGACTGACCTGTGCCGAACTCTTTGGTCTTGAGACACTTCAGTAGTTTTGGTCACCCTTCCATTACCTCAAGAAATATTCTGAATGCAATTTAGACCTGTCCTGGTGTTTGATACTTACCTACTTATTAGACCTTTCGTTGGTTACATGGATGAGTGGTCAAAACTGGGGCATCATAAGAAAGCAAAAGGTGCCTCCACTTAAGGCATTGCTTTATATCTCATGAAGAACTGAAAAGGAAGAAAACGTAATTCATTATAATAACTGAGGCTTTCAGCACAGTCCATCGTAACTTTTGTTTCTCAAGTAAGTGTCTCTTTCTGTGGTCCTTGAGATGAAAACCTGAGCTTAGCTTCCTGGAAGAATGACATTTCTTTTAACACATGAAAGAGGTTTTCAAAGCTTAAGCTTTTAAAAGCTACAGAAAAGTAGGCATTGGAATAATAAAGGAAAATAATAAGTTTTGTGAAGGAAAGAGGTATAAGATACCCATCACAATAAAATGGTTACGAGCATGATGTCACTGTCAGGAATGCTACAGCAGGAATTTGAGAACTTTATCATTCATCAAGAGGAACAAAACCTAAACAATTTTCTCAGAAATATTTTTTTAAGAACAAACAAGGCAAGTGTAGTTTGCCATAACTCCTGGGTTTAATTTTGAGATCAGCAAGCACCAGTTTCTTATCTTGCCTGATGTTCTTCATTAGAAGAAGTCCCACAATGAATTTGACACTAGGGAAAAAAGGTCTTAATTTTTTATTAAAATCCGGGAAGAACGACAGGAATTCTGTCACTTTCACCAGTTTTAGCACAAATATGTGTTTCTGCCAAACCTTCAGCCACTTCTGTCTGTTGCTCTTTAGTTCCTTTATTTGTTTACTGTCTATAGCAAATATTATGTTCTCTCCTGTAGAAGTGCCCACACGTCAGTCAGGGAATAAGAAACAATCCCACATCCCTGAAGTGACTCACACACCTCGTGGATACTGAATCACCATTAAGATGAGGTGAACATGTGGTGTACAAAGCAGAGGCTGGAATGTTTTCAGCCAAAACATTCAGAAAACACTGGTCCGCATTAAAGAATTCACAGGAGGGGAAGAGGACCAGCTTGTGAATGATTATTTACAACCCAAAGGGCTAAACTAACGATTCCCAAATGCCTCTGGCTCTCACCCCCATTACAGACAATTCATTTTGTGTGATCCCAAAACCAGACAGAAGTATAGAAGGTTCAGATGAACTTCGTCTAGCTATAGTCCACAACCACTCCTCGGAGGTCCCCACTCCAAGTTTGGGTACAGCTGGGCTAAATCATTATTTTCTTATTCCTGTAAGTACTAGCACACTGTCACATACTATATGCCACCCAAAACTCCCTCTGTGGGCTGAAAAAGGGTTTCTGGTGTCCCTGCCTTCCCCAGGAGAGGTTTGGAATGCGTGGCACTGGCTTCCCAGTGGAAGATGCTGCAGAGGTGTGATGGGCCTCCCCCTTCAGTGTCCACCCATATCTAAGTTAAGGAGGAACAAGGCTGGTCCTCCATAGCTCTCAGGCAGACTCATCCACTGCCTGGATATGGAGCAGGTGGAAGCTGTGTGCATGTGGTTATCATGGTGCCAAGCAGATCCAGCTACTCACTGGGGTCTCAGTGAGTGAGCTTAGAGGTAGTGTCATGTTGAGACAATCACTGGGTCCCCAGCAGCACTGAAGACCTGCAAAGGTTACTTGTGGCACAGCACGGAACAATGTAGGTACCCTGCAGGGGCTTTTGAAACTCCATTCTTGAGTGACTTGGGCAAGGCTATAATGGGAGAACACTGAAATTATAGAAACTGGGTCACAGATCCCAGCACACACATTTGCGTTGGATGCTTTTATAGGTTAAAAGCAAATTCTCTTCAAGAGGCTTTTTTTCTCCCCACCACATGAAGGTAATGTGGGGTGAATGTTTTGTTCAGAGTTGGATTCATGATGTTTTGTCATTGTTTGAACTGAGAAGCCCCTGTGTTAAATACTGTTCCAGAGCTGTACCCGATTGTGTCCAGGTTAACAGATGAGCCTTTGTCAAGGACATTGTGCAAACACATTTCCACAAGATATTATTGTCTGGACACATGAGCAAATATTTGCCTAAAAAGTGTAATTGACTATTGTTCAAGAACTACCACCTGCCCCTTGGTTTTCTGGCACACTTGTAGGAGGGAGTGCGCTTTAAAACATTGCCTTCAGCCAACATTTCCACAGGAGCCAACTCTTGACCAACAATTAAATAAACATTCAGCTTGCTGCCTTTTTTTTTTATTTCCCCCAAAGTAATAAAGGAAGTGTTGTGAAGACAAGGAGAAAAGACAACCAGCCTTTCTTCAGCAGTAGCACTACGGGGAAATGATGTACATGGGAAATGGTAGTCCAACATGAGGGACATATCGGAGTAGTCATGAACGAGAGCAAGCAGCAACACAAAGGACAAACTCATCTGTGTTACCAAGTTCATTGTGTCAGCTGGAGCTATGAGAAGTGATGACAGTCACAATGCCAGGGGAGGAATGGACAAAAGAAGACTGTGCAGCTGTCCTGTAATATGTGGTGCGTGACATGCCAAGCAGTTTGAGCAGGAGCTCTGCAACCTCCTTTTGCATCTCCAGTAAAGCTGCCCCAAACAGCAAATAAATTACTTCAGAGAGGAACACTTGTCCACCTGCCGCAATCTTAAAGATATATTTATACTGAGTTTTATTTTGGAAAGTTACACTCAGTTTCAAAGTGGAAAACCAAATTATTTTTTTTTTTTTTGGAATCTTGACTTTTTTGTTAGTTAGCCATTGTCTTCTCAGTCCTTCCTGGTTGAATTAGTTCAACAAATTTGACAAGAATTCACCAAAATATTTGGTCAATTAAAATAAGTATTTTTCTGATTTAAACCATTTTGTTAAAAATGGTTTCATCCAATCCCACCCATGGAAACTCTATGAATGCCCAAACTGATTTTATATATATATATATATTTAGACCAACTTTATTTCAAGCTTCTTCTCCCTAAACCAGTGATATACTGCCAAGCTAAGCTGTGCCACGCGATCTGTGAAGGTAGTGACTGGCTAGAAACATGTAATTGCACTAGATGCATTGTTTTTTTGTTTTCTCAGTGTAACAACACATTCTGCTACCAGTATTAAGAAATCAGTATTTCTTTTTACGTCTATCAGACTTCCCAGATAATCTTCCCAGCTGACTGGCCCCTGTGACCATGGCTGCTGCAATTCTGCTGGCCTCAGAGCTCAGCAGCTGGGTTTCCTTGTCCTCTACTTTGTTTCTTTATCTCAGACCCACTCCCTGCTGAAACAGAACTTCACCAGAATCGTCCTTATCTTAACCCTTATATTCCCACTTGTCCCTGTCTTATTGCAGAAAATATGACCCATGAAATCCCTGTTTGGTTAATACTTGGCTGAACACTGACTTCACCCCATTACTCTTTCTTCTGCATTGTCACTGCTATCACAGCTCTTCAGAGACATACTGCATGCATGCCATTATATCCATGAGGATTTGTGACATCTCTGTACTCATAATCGCCATCCTTGCCCAGAAATCATGATTGTCAGGTGAAGGACAGCTGGCCATATCTGAGGATGACAAGGGCTGTGTAGAGATACTTGTGTTTGCGTGGTGGCACAGGCATACTGACCTGAGGCCATTAACTATGATGGTATTTTCTCTTTGATCTGTCACTGTACTTGTGTTTTGGTAACCATTGATGTTGTTGACAAGAAGAGTAAAATAATGTTACCAAAACTTCCCCAGAATAGCCTCCTCTCCATCACTTGAGAAGCCCTTTTTCAACACCAGCTGTCAACTGCCCTCAGCAGGAAATGCTTCCTCTGGTGTGCTTTCCTCCTGAGGAACTGCTAGCTCTGAAACATGTCATTGTGCAGCGCATGGATTCAATACACAAAAGGCTAAAAACTGCACAGCATCCTGTTCTTGCTATTCATAAAGTGGAGTACTTCTCTCACTCTGCAGCACGGTGAGGAGCCAAGAAGAAAACCGCAGGTGCCTGACCCAGTACAGTGTTGTCATAGCAGAATCACATCCCTGAAGGCTGAGTCCTGTACCAAAGGTGAGCATACTGAAAACAGAGCAATGGTTAGAGAGCTGACATGCCTGTCACTGCCTGGAAAGAGAAGGAAATGGGATGCTGAACTATTTCCTTGCACAAGGACTGCACAATCTGCTAAACTGAAGTGAAGAGAGGTGCTGATGAGTTATATTGATTTCTACTAGCAGATTGCCACCATTTCCTTGCCTACCTTCAGAAAAATAATCACACTTGCCCTGTAGCGTGCAAGCAGCTTTACTGGCATGGCTCTCCAGGTTTGGTATGGCACAGGCGCCGGCTATGTCTCCGCTGTCCAATCCTTTTGGAGAAGGAAGCAGAGGTGACTGAAGGTGGGCTGCAACAAATTGCTCTTGAGCCATCAGGGCTTTGAACAGCATAAATGCTGAGAATAGTGCTGCTTATGTTTAGTTGCTGATGAGGCTGCGTTGGGCTGCAGCTGGTTTTGCCCTATCTTGAGCAAAGGTAAATGCAACGGTGTCTTTCCTGCCAGCTCAGAAGCCAGGGGAGGCTTGTGTAAAGGTTTCACTGATGAAAGAGGACATAATTTATTGATGCATGCCAAGGTTATAATTGGGGCTATTTGCGCAACTGGGAAAAACCTAGACTTTTCTTCATCTCTCATGAGGAAATTAAGAAGTTCTGTCGCCAAATATCTGTTGAGAGAATCAAGAGGAAGCAGAGGTGTTTATTCACCAAAGGAAATGGGAGGGCTCAGCGCCTGCAGCAGTGACATTATTTGAACATGGGGCATGCACAGGGCTGCGCTAGGACTCTCATCCTGTTGCCTTGGTGGAGCAGGAAGCTATCAACCCTGAGTCCTCCATCCTGCCAGTGCCCACGCTACACTGAGCCTCAGGGGGTTCATGAGCCCCATGGGATTTTTTATTTTATCCTCTGTTTCAAAGACCACGGGCTTTTCTCTGTGTGTGTGTGTTTCTGTATATGTGAGACTTGCTTCTCATCCATGCCCTCTGCAGCCCTTATTTAGCTTTTCCTGTTGACTGAAGGTTTGATTCCACTCTGGAGATAAAAAAAAAAAACCAACATAAAACCACTAGAAATACCTCTCTGTTCATCTCACCCACCCCCTACTTCAGCTTAACAGAAATGGCTCTTTGAATTTAGTCAACAGTGATGTTCAGGCTGTTCTACTACATGTAGTTTGTGTTGGGTTATTTTAAATTATGCTGCTTTTATCTTCCCAGAAGCTTTATGTGATTTCAGGAGTACATTATAACACATGATTAGTATATGGTGCATGTGGTTTGGTTTTCTTTTCCCAGAGGAAAAATTACTTGTGCAACCTTGTGTTTTGATTTAGTGCTTTCAGGATTTTTAGGATGCACTTTTTTTGTAATATCTTTATTCCTCTCTGTATGTGTGTATTAGAGGATGACAAGGACTGAGATAGCCCACGGTTTCTGTGGGTAGATGATTTCATGGTCCAGGACCACTTCCAAAACAACCTCTTCTCTGGACAGAGGGATATTAAATTTATGGGAGGAAGTTACTGGCAGTGGTGAGGTCCTTCTCCACCTCAGAACTTGAGGCAGTTTTTTAAAACTGCTGGGTTCAGGTCTTTGGCAGCCGGTATTGCAAAGCAGAGAAACCACAGCTTTCCCTTGCAGTTACTGTTCCCGTGGGCTGATGGCTTCATGGTTTTGCTGTGAGCTACATGGTAAATGAGGAAACTTGGTGAACACAAATGGCCATGTCAGAGAAGTCTATCAGTTCCTAGACATTGGGATTTGAACAGAAGTGTTATTTAATTGTACCATCATGCATTACTTAACACGCACGGAGGATCCACACTGCTGGCTAAATGGTTCTGCTGCAGTTCTGCAGCAGATCCCTCAGCGGCTGTGGTAGAGCTGCAAACTCTTCCAACTGCTGTCCTTGGCCAAACAATGCCTTCACCTTCTACTTTGGCTCTGAGTCAAAAACTGTGCTTTTCCCTGGTTATACCTGCCCATCTGGTCTGAAAAACAACAATGCTTACCCATCACTGGGACACCTCAAAGACCTGTTAAATAAAATGTAAATGTTAAAGAAAGACAGTGATATGGCATCTTTTGATGGCCTAATTCCCCTCTGGGAAATGTCAACGCTCTGTGAGGACGGAAAGGGTAAGGGTAAGTGTATGGGGTGTAATTACCCTCCTGTTAAATAGGAAGCTAGAATGACAAAACCCCTATGATACTGAAGGCCTAGGACGCATCATCACATTGTTGCAGATACACTAGTGTTTCATTTTTTCCTGGGCCATCCCAGTCTTTGAAACCCATGAAACAACACAGATGTGGTGACCACTAAGCTCAGACTGGGATAGTGTGTGATGTGCACCCAGTCCTCAAACTGAAGGTGCATTGGTACCTTCAGCACAGCTAAAAAAAGCCCATGAAAGCAGCCTGTGCATTACAGCCTTGTATGGGGCTGAACTACTGCCCAGCACAGTCAATGGGCAGCTCACCCATGAGCTGTGTACATCTCAGACGAGGCTCAGGGTGCCCTGGATCAGAGACCTTTTTCTTCATGTGTGCATACAAGATGTGTTGCTCTCTATCAGCTGCCCTATGCTGACTCCTAAGGAGGCTTTCTAGGAGAATCAAAACAGGCTTTTGAAGTATCTTCCAATTTACACAGTAAAAATAGATTACATTGGTGTAGCTCCTATTAAAGTCCAGGGAGTATGTCCATAGAGCAGCATGATTTGGCCTTTAAACAGCAGCCTTTTTACTAAATTGAATAATTCTGCAACGACAAAGTCTGTTGTAAATAATTTATTTTACTTGAGTAACCATGGGAGAGAAGAGCAGGAAGGAAAGGGTACCTGCATTTATAGCCAGCAAGATTGGTATCAGCCCTGGAAAAATAACTGAGTAGGGATCAGAGAAAAACTGACAAAGACTTGTCCTTTGTGTGTGATCTGCAATAACAAAAGGGGTATTAATGTCTTCCAAAGTAAACAGCAAACCTCTTTTCTTTCAAGACAAGGAGCTGCGTGACCAGTGATAGCAGCAGCTCATGCCTGGGATGGTGATGAGGAGAGGGGCAGCAGGTAAAGCTGTGTGGCTGCCAAGGCCCAGCTGTGGCTGACAAGTTGACAGGGAGCAGCATAGACCCAGAGCTTCTGTGGCAAGGAGAGGTCCAAGTCAGGAGGCAGGGCAACAGGGAGCACACTTTGGCCCGTGAGATGCACCTCATAGAGGACTATTTTTCAGTATACAGCCCTACCACTGCCAGCGTTAGCAAAGGAAAACTGACCCAGAGACACCCACATGTTCTCTGAACCCCTGTCCCACACCCTGAAACCCAGCCCTCTGTGTGCTGGGGGTAGAGGTCTCCCAGGCCTCCCCTGTCCCCCCAGGTCCCCCTGGTCCTCAGGCACTGCCAGCTGCTGTTCAAAGACTTTCTGCATTGCCCACATCACCCCAGCCAGCTGGGCTTGTTTATGTCAGCTGCTCTAACTCCAGACCCACCAGGGCAGTGACAATGCTCTTCAGTAGCAGGCACAACCAGCAGAGACAGTGACTTTTACTTAAATCAAATCCATGAGAAAACCCGACTCTAGCCTCTTCCTGAGGTTTGACTGGTCTCTTCTCCTGTGGGAGGCCCACTCCTTCCTCTTCCTTTGCAAAAGCAAACCTGTCGCTTGCATGTGCTTACCTCTTACACCAGAAAGAGTTTTTATTTCTATAATCTCCTTTTGATCCCAAGCTCCACCAATATATAGCTTTCAATGCACTGGAGACAAGACCTCTCAACTCAAGAGCACTGCTGGTTATCTTTTCATATAACCTTAAATCCCCTTATCCAGAAAACTGGTGGCTTACTTCCCTGTTTATTTCCCACAGACTCATTGAAATTAAAACATACAATACCTATTCCTGGATCCTTACACAGCTTATAGTTTCTTTTATAACCTTCATAAAGTCATTATGTTTATTACGTAATAATATATAGTTGGAAGTCATAAAATGTATTTACATTAGATAGCTTTCCAAGTGTGCGAAAAGCAAATCAGCACCCCCAGCTTGTGTTGTGATAAGGTCAGATGGATTCCTTAAAACACAGGAAGCTTACTGGCAAACCATTATATTTTTTTAATCAAAGTAATATTCCTGCCAGCTCTATTTCTCCTTAATGTGTTGACTTTCAAGAATCGTGTACTTTGTCCCTTTGTTCTCGTCATGCCACAGTAAGTGAAGTTATTCATGTTTTTCTTTCCTCTTAGACCAAACCAAACCACCTGAGAGCCATCAGCCAACCATCATGCTGGATGGTGCAGGAGGCTTTGGGAAGATGGGGGTGACTGAGCACTGCAGTTCATGCTGTGTATTGACACCAGTGGTCCCTCCCCATGCTGTGTATCCGGACAAGTCCTCAAGTCACCCTCAGGTCACAGTTCACCTGTCATGGTGTCTGCTGCAAGAACCATGCCTTTTGGTGCCCAGGGACATCCCCTTTGCCCAACAGGAACGCTGACCAACCTGGGTATCTCCCCTGCACAGGCAGTGGTGGCTGGGGGTGGAGGGCAGAGCAGAGCCTGATGATAGCCTATCTGGTGGCAGGTCACCTCAGGTTGCTGTCTGAGTGTTACTGCTCTCATTTCTTTGGCTTTTAGTTAAAAGGAAGGCTTTGCAAATACGGCACTCCCCTTGATTTCAGCATCTAGGTTCAGTTTTGAGCTCTGCTATGGACTTCCTGAGATGATAGCTTGTGAAAGTCACTCCACCTCATTGTGCTGCACAGTGTCTGTCTGTGAAGGGGAGAGGGAGAGATAATCTCTCATTTCTTCCTCTTTGTTCATCTTGTCCTTTAAGAATGTAGCTTCTGAGTTTAATGGCTGTTTCTCATAGCATGTGCAGTACCCTAAGTTTGGTCAGAGTCTGTCGGTGTTACTCTAATATAGACAATAAATAGTAATAAAAGTAGCCATGATGTTGCTGTCACCGGATATGAACTAAAAAGAACTGACATAAACAACATGTAGCTGAGCTTCTTTGCCAGTGGAAACTTTGCTAGTTCTCTTGGCAATGTAGAGCTCCTATGGCAGGTCAATGTAGCAGGTTCTTGTAATGGCACTAAAAGTCTTCAGTTTTGGAGTTTCTTCTGAAAATTTCATGTCCTAGAAGCAGGTGGTTACAGCTGAGTCTCAGCTTCCACTGAAAACCAAGTTTCTCTACTTAAAATAGTCCAGAGAAAAGCTTTGAAATATCCTGGAGGAAGACAGAAAGGTGGAGAACAAGAGAAAAATGGGGAGAATAGAAATAGAGAGAAGAAGAGAGAAAGAAAGAGGGACACATATAGATAGAAAGAAAGAACCCCTTTCTTGTTTTTTAAGGTCTCGTGGTGTTTGTACCAGTCTTAAGATGTCTAATGGCCTGATTTGTGGTTTCTGAGTGGATTATCTTTGGCAGCACGGAAATCTCATTTAAGACTTTAAACAACTATGTTCTCAGAGTCTCCAAATAAAATGCTTGTGCTTTAACAACAGTGGAAAAGTGAAAGGTTTGGCTTTTTTCCCTTTTGGATCAACAATGGAATGAATGGAAAACTGGTGCTGTGTGCTCCACTGATAAAAGAGCAAAGAGATTTGTTTCTAGCGACGCTGGAGCACATCAGCTGGGAGGACCTGATGCATATTTCATCTGACTATGCAGGTCTGCAGACTTGTGTTGCTCCTGCCAAAAAGTGTGTTTCCTCTAGAACCTAAGACCCTCAGTAGTTTTAAAGACCCCAGATTGACCGTGTTGTTGGACGTAGTGTTGTAAGATGTTGGGAAAGGAGATCTCTCAGCAGTAAATAAAGAGCTCTGATGATAAGCATCCTCCATTTAGCCCTGCTACTACAGAATCAAGTTCAAAGAGTAAGCAGCAATGCATCCCAATGGTACAAATATGCCAGCTGGCATAAGCCTTTTAGGCTAATCTCAGTGCTCTGGCCAGTGCAGCAAGCATGCTCACTTCTATAAGCTATAGCAGTGGAAGTGCACTCCCTCCAGCTAGATTAGGACAAAGCCCAGCCCTAGGCATAGATAGCTATCACATGAAGGCTAAAAGTCACAATATCTTTTGAATATCCAGGGCTTTGAAACCCACAAGCAAACCTGCTTTAGTGGACACTGTTCACCATAAAAATTAGAAGACCATAAGGCTCACGTAGTCTGGTTTCAGGGGTTGACTGAAAGATCTTCTGGTTATAGCATGGAAATGAATGAATGCTGAGGGAATATTCTGTATCCTGCTCTGCTTCATATGTGCCCCAAATCCAATGACAGAAGCCGTTTTGTTAAGAAACTTCATCAGACAAATCCATGTTTTCCACTCCTTAATTATGAATATAAACTCTAGCCCTGGGTCAGCTTTGAGCCACAAACCAAATCTAAACTTAATCTGGATGCAGTCACAGCCCCTTCCCCTGTTCAAAACACGCAGGAATTCCAAAGGCGAATTTTTGAATTTTCCATGGTTTGTGATAGTCTCTTTGGAGCAGCGTGTGGGCAGCAAGTACGTAAAATGCCTATTGAGGGCCAGATGAGTGGAAGCAGTTGTTTGCTTTGTGGGTAATATCTTGGAAGTAAATAAGGCAGCTCTTTGGGGAAAACATGGAAAAATCAATGGCAGAATCTGGCTCTGTGTCTGTAAACTTCTGTAACTATAATGCTCAGGAAATGTGCAGAGGCTACAACTGGTGAGAAGCACTGCAGGGCTGCTTCTAGCCCACTGCAGACCTGTTTTCTCCAGGTTTAAAACCTTAGTAGGAAAAAAGAAAGGGAATGTTAGCAGTTTCTGTCTGAGATTTCCATCCTTTGGATTGCCCACCTCTAGGAGAATTTGCCCTGCGAACATCCACCAAAGTGGATCAAACTATTCAAAGTAGGTAAAAACTATGCCCTGTTTAGAGGGCTTACACAAAAGGCTTACCCATCCACTGAAACTCAGGAGGTACCCATACTTGAACCCTACTAGGTGGTCTGAGTTACTGGTTGAGAGGGCACAACCAGGGCTGCCTCATTGCCCAGGAATGCCTGTTAGCCTGTGAATTCTCAGCTGTTTGTAACCTAAATGCCACTTCAAGTGTTTTTTCCTCAATATACTTTGCAAAACTGTTGAACTTCAGGCATGCAAGTGTGTAGGAAACCCAGTGGTGCAGTTGGTTTGGGAAACACTGGGTAAGTTTGCCTAGCAACAGTTTCAGACATATATTCCAGTTAGGCCGCATAAACGTTCGAATTCCTTGGCTGCTTTCTGGAGTCCCAGGTCTTTACCTTGGCTTCAGAGCTGGATAAGACCAGAACTGCTTGGGAGTGATTTTCCTTTATCAGCTGCTTTGCAGATAATTTACTAGCAGTCCAAGCTGCATATTTACTTTGAAGAGCAAAAACTTCATCTTTCAGATAAGATTACTCTCCTATGAGTAAATATCGGGCAGAACACAAGGAAGGGATGAAAACTGCAGACAAAATGGAAAGGAAACAGCTGATCAGGCTGTTAGATAGTTCAGGTTGAAGTATCCTCAGAATCAGTTGGAAAGATTAGAGGGGGAAACAGTTCATGGCTTTGTGGGACCAAGTGCAATGCTCTACATGTGGCTGTTCATTGCTGCACCTGAAGTCTGTTGCATGCTAGCCCAAACTATTGAACAGAAAAATTAAAGCCCTGTCTAAAAGCCCTTTCTGTGGAGGGGATGCCACACTGCAGATGACAGGCTTGTCCTTTGTTGCCATGAGGGAGCTTTCTTTTGGAGCAAATGCCATGGGAAGCATGCCAGGGGGTAACCTGGGAGAGAGAGAAAACGATGATGAGCTGCATCAGCTGCAAACCTGGGTGCCGTGTTTCCATGTGGTGCTTGGCTACCCTGGTGACAGACACGTTATAAATACCTCAAGACAAACCCATTTTGGAGGGGTGCCTGCAGCTGTGGGGAAGCTGCAGATTAGAAATTCCAACTGACTCGTCACAGGCACGAAAAATATTTCCCAACGCCCCTCTATGCTCGGGGGGGCCTTTCTTAAGCAGATGAGACTTAAGTAGCCTCATCAACCTGCAGTTAGAAAGGCTTGTGAGAGCTGCATTTATCCCAAAACCTGAGTACTGCTGTTGTCAAAGCCCGTGTGATCTAATGCTTGCCCTTGGAGCAAAATAATGACTAGGGGAGAACTGATTGAGGTTGAAAATGCACAGACTTGAGCTGGCTGCTTAATGTCATCAAGGAGTTGAGAAATGGAGGGTCCAGAAACAAAAGCCCACATACGCGCCCAGCCAGCAAGTCACTCTGGCCAAAAAGTGCTTTTAGGTTTTAGGTCACAAGCCCTACAAGCCATATGATTCTTGCCATATGATGTCAATCAGCAGAAGACTGCAGGCAGGATTATGCCACTGCTATCCCAACCTATATTCAGGAGTCAGTGTCCACCTTTACTACTCTCAGCCATTTGACCCCATGCTTTACGCTGCTGAAGAAGTGAGCAGCACACAAAACCTACTTCACAGTACATTATCCTTGTAGGTGCCTACCTCATGGATGACAAGAATGTTGAAAGCACAGTTCATTGCATAGGTCAGATGTGAGACAGTTTTTACCCTAAATTATGAACCTCCCAGCTCTAAAACCTTTCCAGGATAAACTGATATTACTACAAAAGCAATTGTGAAGACTCTTAATAGGCTGAAAATATTTTCATTTTTGAAAGATAAGCATTAGCGTTCTGATATTCCAGCAAGCTCAGTTCCAGGCAGTACAATACCCAGGACACAATCAAGACTGCGCAAACAATGGGAAGCAGAGGAAATGATGCAAAGCCATGATGGAGTGTGTACCTTCCCCTTCATGAAGACATGAATGAGAACTTACCCGGCTGAATCATTTCTTTCTGATAAATGACTCTGTATTAATTAAACCTAATCACTCTAGCATAGCTCCTTATACAGCTGTTAAATTGTCACCAGTTTACTGATGATTGCGGTTAGGAAAAGTAATTGGGCTGCCTTCTTTTTGGCATTATCAGAGATTTCCACCCATCACTAACTTGTTCCTTCCTCCACCACAGACCCCTTAGAGGTGCCAAGTGCCAGATTAACTGTTTACGAGTCTGCTGTCTGCCTGAGGGGGAAGAAATCTCCAAACTGAAGAAGGAGGCAGGTGCAATAATAGTGTTTTTCCTCCTCATTGGTCACTGATGATGCTTATAAGGACAAATGGACAAACAAGAATGAAATACTGCAATATCCCTTTGCTTCCCTATAAATTTAATTTTTCTGCACTACCACAAAACTCCTCCTGCCCAGACTGATATTAACATAAGACTTCTAAGTGCTTTTGGGGCCCTTATCACATTCACTGTCTCTCGTTGACAACATGTAATGTGGGTGTTTTTCTGTATGTTTTATGTGTTCCTAAAAAGCTATACCCCACTTGACATCTGCTATCTGGATTAAAGCTATTTATTCTGCTGGCCAAAAAGGGATGGAAATCTCTGGAGCATTTAATTTGCCATAATCCACATACAATGTTCATTTGTTAGGTTGCTGATATGAACAACTCCAACAGAACATGCAATCAAACTATGGACTTCAATAAAACATCAACAAAGGGAAGAAATACCAGGCCATCCTCCATAACACTTTCCTATTTATTATTTTGGTCTGTGTGCTCTTGTAATCATAAATGTTTCTAGTACAGTCTACAAGACTTTCTTGCATGTATTACTGAGCAAGGGATTTATCACCAAGACCTTCTAGTAAAGAGAAGACAAAATGCAATACTTTGAAGGTCTCCTCTGACTTCAAATGCCTGAATTGAAAATGGCCAGCACTGAGCCAGCTCAGAATTACTGCTACATTTACTGGAGCTAGTAATGTCCAGACTTATTTCCACTCTGCTCTTTTACAAGTCGTGTGATTTCATTTCTCCTCTATCAATACTCTAGCAAATGAAAACCAGACTCATAATCATTCAATCAATTTTATTACATTGCTACTGTGTGAGAAGCTTAAAATATTAAGCAGCATTTTAGATAAGGAGAATAAGCAATTGGTGGCTGTTTCAATGACAACAAAGAAAGAGCATTTAAATACATGATTGAAGAAAAGAACTATTTCATACAGTCAAAATGTAATTGGGTGCATAACATGGCTGATACCCTGGTGGCCATGAAAATTTATCTACCTTCTGAACCACTGAATAAATTATGCAGCCTGTGACTGCTGCCAAACAAAGTTTTTAGGCCAGATTCACTGCTGGCACAGCAAACAATTACACTGGTTTCCATGGAGTTGTCATCGTTTGTTCCAGCAATGAGCTTGGCTTGCCATTCCTACAGCATGGATCTAGAGTCCTTTGTAGTCAATGGAAAGGGCCCTTGACTTCAAGGGACTTTGGCCCATGTTTGGTGTACCGAGTGTTTTGACAGCAGTTGAATTAGTTATACTGCAGATCACCACGTATATACATATTCAGTGTCATGACACATACTGACCCAGCAGTGGGACTGGAAATGCGTCCCTAGCAGCAAA
>JBCJKH010053149.1:0-22684 GCA_039877255.1 Loriculus beryllinus | reverse complement strand
TACTCTATTTCTGTAACCCAAGTCAGCATTTGGAGATGGTGTCTTCACATTTAGTACATTTCCACTCAGTGCCCAGCCCCTCTGTTTGGAATTTAATTCCACCTAGCATGTTATTCCATCACCCCCTCAAATCGCTCAGTAACTGCCTGAAAATTGAAGCTATTTTAGATGAAGCTTCATTGGAAAAGATGTGGTTATAAACTAACATATTCTTGCCCTGCACCAGCTGTCTGTTCTCTAAACCTAGCTGTGAAAAATAATTTTCCCAAGAAAGCTTTCTGGCAGAAGTTAGGTAAGAGAAGGATGACAGAGAGCAAGATCATGCATTTTAATCACCATTTAGTAGTGTTAAGTTGCAGAGCCTGCTTTTGTCAAATACTGTCCAGCCTGGGTACAGAACATACGTGCAAGTAATGCAGTGACTCCAGTCGCCATGCAACTAAGAAACGCAGAGAAAGTCCAATGAAACATGAAGCTCTGCTTCACAGTGACTTGGCGGGGTACCTCAGATGGTGTCTCTGGACAGGTTCAGTATGCATCACCTGGGTGGCTCTCAGTTAGACCTGTGTTCTGTCCATTCTGAGCCTGGAGATGAAGCTACAGGTCTCAGCAGCAGCAATCCACCTTTCCTATTGACAGGCTGAGGAAGTAAATGGATTGTCACTTGTGCATCTCAGCACAACAAAACTTGTGAGAGAAGGAAGCCAAGGAGAGAGGAAGCAAAAATACATACTCTACAGAAAAATCATGAGAGAGTCTGTCCTAACAGGAAGGAATGGCAGCATGAGCTGACCAAGAGAACTGAGGAAGAGAACAAAAATTGTGCCAGTAACAGTGGCATTTATCTTGATGGATAGTGAATCTTGAATTTGAACTATCTCCTGGATGACAGGAGGATGAAATAAATATCTGACACATACCACTTCTCAGGTAGCATCGAATGTATTAAAAATGTTTACATGCCTAATGTGACCTAATTGCAACCTCATTGAAATAAAACTCATGTCTCCCACTATCACACCTGGTATTGACACCTCCTGCTGGGTTACCCTTGCTATTTTGCTGTTTTGTGCCACAGATTCCCAGTTTCCCAGCTATGAAGAGGAATGATAGTAAAACACAGTGACTGCTTTAGTAAGGCACTAAAGAACCTCCTGCTCTAAAGAGAAGCAGAAGCAGAAGCAAAACAGGCAGATTTACTGTTATTTAGCAGTTATGTATTCAGGTGTGAGATGGATACTTAGTAATGGGATGGTGATATCAGATTGCAGGTTTAAAATGGACACTTTCAGAATATGAAAGTCCACAGAAGAACTTGTGAAATGCCGGTTCAATCACTGACTGTGGATTAGCAATAAAGTCTAAGTTTAAATTCCAGCTAAAAAGCCAAATTTATGGTTGTAAAATATAATGTTTAAACAAACCTGTATCTGACACCAGCTGGTCATCGCAAAACAGGCTTAAAGCTGGCTAAAATTCTTCTGGGTTAGCATGAAACTACTGGAAGTTTAAAACCTTTTCATGTTTTGTCACAATCTCGATAATGGGCTTATTATGAAGGTTGTAAAAATTCATTACAGCACATTCATTTCTTGAGTAGAATAAGGCTCATTTTTCCAGTGGAAATAGCCTGGTCTTGATGATGCTTCTCTCTATGCCAGAGAAAAGGTTCAGCTGGCTTCTTGGATCAGCTTTACAGCCTCTTCACAATGCCAGGCTGCTGCAGAAAGGGGACCTGTGGAGCCAAGAATTTGGCCTCTGGATTTCAGTGACATTAACACCCAGAAAGAATTCCTGGGAAGGACCACTTCCATGAGCGAAACTGGAGCCATTCCTTGCAGTCTGGGGCTTGTCTGCACATGTGAATAAATGCATCTGGAACAAGAGAAGCTATAAATTTAAAGTAGGAGAGTGGTAAAATGCAGTAAGTCATGTGGCAATGTGATTATTTCTTTTTCTTTCTGATAGAATTGGTTATGAAAGTTAGTGAAGTTAATACAGGGAAAGACACCCGCATTCCAGTCTCAGTGTCCACGTGTACTATCACTCCAGACTGAGTTGCTTGGAGTTGTTAAATGTTTGCACTGGAATAACTCCATATGCAGACAAACTCTCATTTTTTCTGTAGAAGTGGGGAACTGCAGAAGTCTATCAGGGAATAAATACAGCTTGCTTATTTCCTCTCAGAACAAAAGAATTGCCCAGGTTTGTGAGGTTAGTATAAATAAAACTGCCAGGGTAAAGCAATCAGTGTTCCATTAATAAGCATTTCACAGCTGAGTAAAATTTTTTCAACATATCAGCTGTAAGACGCAACCATTCATGTTTTTAAAACACGAATTTTGAATGTCTCTTCTAGCTTTCAAGCACTTTGTGTGAAGGAAAAGAAGATCTGCTATCATATTCATCCAGATGGAAATGAAAATATAGATTTAGGGAAATTTTGTGGAAAAAAAAAACAAATAACCAAATAACTTGCCTTATACTTAAGTGCAACTTATTTGAAGAGGAAACCAAGTCAGTTCTGAAATGCCACACACTTAGAGAATCTATTTATCTGTTCAGTTTTTTCTTGCCTCTCTTTTGGTAAATATTTTTCCTATTTTTTTTTTTTTTTTTTTTTTGCCAGCCATAAGCTATCATAATATATGCCCAAGTCAGCAGCTTTTACTGATTCTTATAGGATGTTCGTACAGAACTTGTAGGGGTGCCATCTATTATTCACTGCTCTTTCAGGGTATTTGTACAGAACAGATCCTCTCAAAACGAACTCATGGAAGAGAGCAGAGGAGAAAGGAAAGGAGGAAAACCATGGAGATCTCATTGGGAATTGTGATTAACCTCCATTCTGACCTTTCCCAGGCACCTGATGGCACTGCAGCACTGAGACTGGAGTGATTCTGTCACACAAATATCAGTTGGACACACTTTGAGAAATAAATATCATTTAAATCTTTGTTTCTCTGAGGAAAGCAGCTATATGTCTTTATATGTCTTTACAACGAAGCATCTTTCAACATCCATTCTTACAATAAGCATCTTCCATAGGCTACTATTGCATATACTCTTCTTCCCAAATTATGTCTACCATCAAGGTAGCGTTTATGATACTTTTTTTCTGAAAATAACAATCTGTTTTTTTCTGGTAACTAGTAAGATTGGCCGTTTAGCATGAATCACCTAATTCATTCCAGACCTTGGACTTTGATATTTATTTTGAGATATTTCTTATTTTGGAGCACAGTGAAGGGTACATTTCACAGACCATTTTACCAATTTCATTGTGTAAAGGATGAATAACAATTCCCTAACTTGAAAACTGTTGTTTAACTGCTGCTGTTAAGTGAAATCTTACTCTGCTTACGATTCAAGTATATATCTTTGTTGCAAAGGAAAGATAAATAATGATCCTGACCATGTTAGATAATCAGATGCTTAACATGAGCAGTAGAAGGGAAAAGATGTTGAAATAGGTCTAAGAGAGGTGAACAGTTTGTACTGCAAAAGCCACTAATGAGTAGTAGAGCCATATGACCTTTACGTCTTTTTCTCAGACACCTCAGCCTTTTTTAATGTATAGCTACTCAGACTCACTTTACAGCCTATTTGAAGATGTCGTGTTCCCAAGAGAGAGCAGACATACAGTAAGGATGGCTGAAGACAGCTTAAGTTGCTGTACACATTGGACATTTCTGCTCTGCATGGAAGTCAGAACAAAACACAAGTCTTGCAACTCCACATTGCAGAATCTTGGCACCAACTTACCTCTATGAGCTGGTTTTGGTTTTAACTAAGTTGCAATACATTTGAATCTCAGCAGGAGCAACTGTACTGCCAGGCAGTACTCCATTCTGCTGCTGATCCTGAGAATGCTGATCTTGGGCAAAGGAGAGGAGCAGGCAGGTAAAATCTTTGTCCCTTGTAAAAGATTCACGTCAGCATGTCTGTCAGAGCCATAAATCCCATGTCCTTAAACACTTTTCTCCTTTCAGTATCACTAATGTCAGTCATAATATCAAATTCTGTCTGGGTAAACATTTACAAGGATAGCAAAGAAGGAATTAATTTAACAGTCATGCGATATGGTGAGATTCACAGTGACCATTATGAATTTATTGTTAAGAGGAGATGCAAAAAACATATGTATGTTGTGCTACTTGTGGAATCATGCTGTTTTGCTGTGTGTATTATGTGCTAATGCAGGACAGGCAACTCAAATATCCCTGCCAAGGGAATATTTGATGTCCTGGAAATGCCCCAAAAGTTCTTTTAAGCCATTTAGATACAGGATGTTCAACCAGTACCTACTGCATTTAAAGGGCTCTGTTATGGTAATCTAATATTTGCAGAAAGTGTCTGCTGAAGGCTGAGCAGGCACGTCAGGGTAGCATTTCTTTATTCATGTAATCCCAACAACATAAGGGTGACCAGGACATGGCTGTTCTGCAGCCAAACAATGTATTAGTAATGAATAAGCAAGAACTAGAGCATACACTATACTTTTTTAAGCTTCTTTCCTTCATGGATACGACAGTGTCATCACAGTCTTACCTGTTCTCTTTCAAGATCAGGCTGTCATCAGACTAACACTGAACAAACACATTTGGAAGTCATCAGGAACTTGCGTTCACTTTTCCCAGTCCTTTGAGTCACCTCAACAAATCTGAGAGTTGTGGAGGTTTTTTTAGCCTGACATCCTATAGAGGTGGCAAATGCACAGTCATATGGATGAATATGAGTGTGCATGATTAGGGGTTTTTTTCTCTCTGTTTTTCCATTCTGCAAAACCTCCCCTGATATCTTTTAGACCTAATGGATATTTGCCTTCCTACCTCTATTCAGAAAATTAGAGAACCACATTTTTCTGGAGACCACTATGCTCCCCTGTCAAATTCTTGGCTTTCCACAAATATTGTCACCAGTTTGGAAGATGAAGTGAAAAATTTGTGAAGGGTGGTGGATCTGACTTTGGCACAGTGAGCCTGCAGTCTCTGGGGTTCATTTCTTCCCTTCCTCAGTCATGGCAGGGAAGCAAGAGAAGTGAAATTGTGTTTTTTCAGTCACCTACCTCCACAGAAAAACAATAAAAAAAGAAGGGGAAAAAAATGAGCAATGATGTATTGAAGCCAAAAGCCAAAGCAAATAGCTCAGAAACAGTCTGAGCTGAAATAAGTTCCCATTCAGCTGTACAAACCCAAATAATTAAAAAGACCCCAAAAATGTTCTGCTCACTCATAGCTCACAATTGAAAGAGAGATGAATATGTCTTATTCCTCATTAAACTAAAAAAAGTAAATTTTAATTTACTGTGACTTTTTCTTCTGAATGATCTAGTGATTGGAATGGAGGATTTATTCAACGGACATACTTGTGCACTTAGTGCACACAGGGACATAGGACTCTACTGTTTTCTTTAGTCCCTGAAATTTTGGATTTAAATTTAATTTAAATTTATTCATAAAGTTAGTACATCTTAGAAACAAGTTTAATCATCCAATTCAGTGGTATCTAAAGTGGTATCTTCCACTTGTGGAGTTGGGAGAGGAGTGAGAAGATGCTTCTGTTGGCTGTGTAGCAAACTGACCTGCTGGAGCTATGGATGTTCTGTCCTGAAACTCTCGGAACAAGTAGTTAGACAAGAAGGCCCTCACACCCTCCAGCACCATGTGAGCAGGACAGTTCGTACTCATGGGTAAGGCAGATTTGGGATGTCCATGGAATTTTGTTTTCTGGTTCTCTATACTATGAGGAAAGGCTGAAAGAGTTGGGGTTGTTCAGGCTGGGGAGACCTTATTGCAGCCTTCTTGTTCTTAAAAAGAGCCTTAAGAAAGATGGGGAGAGACTTTTTAGTGGGACCTGTTGCAGTAGGATGAGTGGTAATGGTTCCAAACTAAAAGAGGGAAGATTCAGGCTGGATATGAGGAAGAAATTTTTGCAATGCAGTGGCTAGGGAACCTTCTTAGATGAAGTTAAGCCTCTCTTTAGGCAAAAACTTGGATCTGTGATTTCTCACATGGAAGAGCTAACCATTTATATAAATGAGCTGGTTTAAGCCTCTCATGACCCTCTTCCCTTTGTTATCACCCCCTATAGTACGCCCTCCCTTCTTCTGGACATTGGTTCTTGATTCCACAGGCATCTCTGATCAATTTGTTCTGTGCTTCTTCAGGCACAAAGCTAGATTCATTTATTGTATAAAATAATGTAGGCAGACTCCAGAGCTGCATTCACTAGGCCACGTAGTGCTGAGAAGCTAAGGACAGTAACAATAAGCATAATGACACCAGAAGTCCTTTCCTCACTACAGACCTTGTGGGCTCTCAGACCAAGACATGGCCCACAGGCCCAAAATTCGCACTTAATACAGCTTTTCTTTGACAGAGCTTTAGAGGAGCAAAATCTCTAGAACTCAGAAAGCTGCAACAGTTATGTAAGTCAGAAATGATTTCTAAGTCACATTAGAAAAGCTGACATATGTATAATAAGCATGCTACCTGGACACCACTGCTACCTGGTTTACCAACCACAATCTGACTGCTTTCTTGGTCTGCTGAGTCCCCAGGTTGTGTGCTGGATGCAACTGCCTACACTAAGCACCTGGCTCTTTATCTTTGAGGTATCACACCCTCTTCCATGCCACAAAGAGATCAGAAGCTGCTCAAATTAAATTGCTTTATTAATGGAATGGTTTTGATTGACCAGAAATGAAATGGATGAAAGGAATGCTTGTCCTTTATGGTTGCCAGAAAAAGTAAATACTGCCTACAGACATTATACAGCTTTCTTTTAACCAAAATTAAATACGGTCCATAGCAAAGCAAGCAATCTGTAGAAATGTATTGTTATGCTGCTATTACAAACTATTTACATTGGATGAAAAACAGGTGTCTCAAAGCCAGCTTTAACCTTAGTTGATTATGCTTAATGATTCTGTGTATCTTGTCCTCATCTTCTCTTTTTGCTATTATATATAAATCAGACATTAACAAGGTTAAGAGAATGAGTAATAACAAAACAAGTTCTGGGTAGCAAGACAGAGAATAAGCTTTCTTCCTCACCACCCTGCACAACTACTCTGTCACCCTCCTTCAAGATTTAAGGAGTTTATCAACTTCCTGCAGGCTTTTTCCACATCCAACCATTTGTCTCTCTGATCAACTTATTTTCCAGGTAATCCCTGTGAAAGCAATACCTGGTACAAGAATATACATTTTAAATATACATATTTCAAAGGAGCATATTTTCTTCTAGCAGTACTGTGTGCTGCTTCTGCAAATGCATATTCACAGTAAAACCATGTCAAATAAATATTTGAAGGAATCAGCACAGTGCATTCAGTTTCACTTTCCAAAGGGAAAGTGGTGTGTCTGCTTATAGTGGTGGCATAAGGCAGAGACATAATACAAATCCGACTTTGCCAAGTCACAATCATGAACAAAGAAATCCTGGATAATTACAAAATACATGATTTATAACTAGACCAAACAAAGAGATAGGTTTACTATACACCAAAGCTACTTGCTGAAAAGGACTTCACTGCTGGTTTCATAGCAGACATAAAGCACAGAGAGTATGTATTTTCAGTCTGCAAGAAGGATTAATAAGAATAGTTTGTCTATTCAATCAAACATTGCTCTGCTGTAACAACATTGTTCTCAGTTGCCTCTCTCTTTGATCCTCCTGTCTGTATTTCTCCTCTAGTTTTTGTTTTTCAGAGTCCATACTATAAAAAGTGGAATCTGTGCTTCTCCTAATCTTCTCAAACTGACTGAAATCTGCAACATATTTTCCATTTGGAGAGAGAGAAACCACAGGCACGAACTCATAGCCCCAGTGAATCTCCTCAGGGATATAGGAAGTTCTGCTTTGGCAGACAGCACTAGTGGATTCCACCGTGGCATTGAGGAGCACCACAAGCTCAAAGTCCTTATCCTTGAGATTTTGAGGTGTGAGATCTCTCAGAGGGCTGCTTTCATCCAAAATATGGTAGAAGGTTAAAGGCAAAATAAGAAATGGACTCTCTGAAGAGGAGTCAACATTGAACTTGACACTGGCTTGATTCAGCAGGATCCGTTCCCCTTCTTTGGTTTCATATGTTTGGAGAAGCTTCCCAGACAGCTGACACTGTATCAGAAGGCTCTTCCTCATATTTGCTACTCTGATCACCAGGCAAAGTTCTCCATTGTGTTTAGTAATGACAGCACAGTGGCTGAATTTAATAGTCTCCGCCCTTTTTTTAGGTCTTGCAATTTTGGCCAGAAAGGTACCTGTGATGAAGATTTCTATCAAGGTGGTGATGACCAGTTGGGCCACAAGTAAGAAAATGGCATGAGGACACTCCTCTGTAATGAAACGAAATCCATAGCCAATGGTTGTCTGTGACTCCAGGGAGAAGAGGAATGCCCCAGTTAGAGAGTCTACATTCTTGACACACGGCTCATGCTTTGGCGTGAACTTGTTTATTTCTAAATCACCATGAAGGAATGCAATAGCATAGTAGATAACTCCAAAGAGGAACCAGGTCATAACAAAAGTAGCAGCAAATAAGGTGAGTTTGTACCTCCACTTCATGTCTATAACTGTAGTCCACAAATCCTGAAGGTAGAGCAGGTAAATGCCATCAACTTTGTCTATCCGCACGTTGCTGTGACCGCTTTTGGACATCACACGGGGTTTGTGCGCTTTGAGCATGGCAGTATCAATGCCTCCATTAACCAGTGGGACACAGGACATATTAATCTTTGTGGTTTCCATTCTTACTGCTTCAGTCCTAAGGAGAGAATAAAAGAAAACTGTTAGTGAAACCAAAACACATAACTCATTCTGAAAAGCATTTGAAAATGTCGATGAAGAGAAGGCACAAACATAATCTAAACACAGCAGCAATGAATAAACCCAGTTGGAATATGAAGTTACCATCATACAATATCTGACATTACAAATAATTTTATATTCATTTTTCCAGGAAAAAAAATATCCATATTTGATTCTGGTGACTGCCAAATATGGAGAATAGGTTTCTTTTATGACAGCCTGCAAAGGAAATTTGACAAAGTTGAAATTTCATATTACTACTTTATTTCTGTAAAATGAATTAAATTTTTTTCTTACATTTCTCTGGAGAAGAGTCTCTTTTTGATTACTGAGCAGGTTTTCTTTAATGCCCTGAAGAGAGACATCTGATCAAAATTAAAGTCGCGTCAATGTTTGGTTTAGAACGCAGATCCAGCACACCACCTCTGTCTCTTCCTGCGACGGAGGCAAAATGAGCCAGACCAGCTTTCACTGTGAACAATTAACTTCCACAAGTGATTTACTCAGTCGGATCTGGCTCTTTGTTACAAACCTACAACTAACCTAGAAGGAAACAAAGCAGACCTGAACGTATCAAAGTCGAGATTTGGAAAGGAATATTTACACCTGAAAACGCTTTGAAGCTGTTTGCACTGTACAGTGCAAAATACTATTTTAAGCTGTCTAAAGAAAAAAAAAAGGAGGCAATTCACAAAGTCAGCATTCTAGACATGGGCCCTGACCTGCACAAACCCAGAAATCACTGGACCACCCGATTCCTGAAGTTTGTTTACTGTGCATGAGTCCAGATGAAGACTAAGTGTGCGGACACTCAGGACTGAACAAAGCCCACAGAGTGAAGCAGAACAGTGCCTCTGCCAGTTTGATGAGGCAAGTAACAGGACCCAGCTTGCAGGACCAGACAGTGATTACGTAGAGCAAGGACAGTACATGTTATAGTCGTTTCCAACAACAAAACTTCCTGCTGACAAAAACAACAAAGAAAAAGAAATCCCATGCATCCTTTGTGCTTTGGCAGGTTGCACAAAAAGCATTGTTTTGTTCCATTGTTTTCTCAAAAAAAGCCTTAAGTAAGTGATTCGTTTTCATGAACCACTAAAAAAAAGGGGAAAAAAAAAAAAAAAAGAATGTCTTCCTTATAGCTACTTAAAAGAATTTTGCAGGAAGTACAAGATATATTTGTGGTACACACATGTGCCAATCCAGGACATCAGCATAATTGCTCACTGAAGTACTTTTCCTGTTATGTCAATTAAGGAGAATTTTTGTTTATGACTATACCCATCACACTGTTGCTGGTTTTCTGAGAAAGAGTAATTAAACTCGACTCCAATTAACACCTGCAGCTCATTCTAATTTTGATTTAATCACCAACATTTCTCTTTCACAGCCTAGGAGCCAGTGCCATCTATATATATGTATATATATAAAAGAATGGAATGCATCAATGATCCCAGTAGGAGATTCCTTATGTGACAGTCAAATCAACACACAGTGCACAGCATGTCCGGATAATAAACAGGAAAAAACCTTCAAGTGATCTGAAAAAGAACAACGGGAGGAAATGGGGGGGTGGGAGGGGTAGGGATGGGAAGGAGCATGCATGCAACTGCTCTTTAGGCAAATTCAAAATCAAGCGCTACTGTCAGTGCATGGTAAATACATGCAACCTCTAATGGGAACTCTCTTAGGAAAATGCATGGCACTTAGTGAAGAGGCTCCATTCCCCACACCAAACCTCACCCTGGATGAGCCATGGGTACAAAATGTGTGCAAAAATCTGTCCCAAAATAACTACACTTCTTCCTCTCAAGCACACTTCCTTTTAGCCATTACTTCCAGGCACAAAACATTATGTTGTCAGAATAAATTTCCCTGCCACGAATTGCTAGGCCAGGAGATAGCTGACTTCTCCAGTCAAGCACCGGGGACACATCCCCATCCCATCCCCCTGCACAGCCTACCTGGATGCTTGCTCCTGGGAGCAGCTCCCCAGGGCTGCTGACTCCTCCTCCTCCTCTGGAGGCAATGAGGATGGAGACAGCCAAGGCTCCACCTTCCCTCCTCAGTGCTCCAGCTGGTGGGCTTAAGCTGGTGGAGCAGGAACAAGGCTCATGGGTTTGGCAAAGAGCAGACTTACCTGGTCAGGGTCAGGGGTGGCCCAAGGTGAGGGGCACATGGACACTGCACACCACACTCACCATGGCCCTACCATGCCCAAGAAACACTAGCTTCTGCACAAGTGGTCAGCATATGTGTAATAAATTTGGCGTATTTGGGATGCACATGCTGTGCACAGTAGCTCTGGCCCACATGCACTGGGGCACTAATATGACATTCTTTCATATGCCATACTTTCATATGCCATACTTGGTATGCATACACCACACTGTTAATCTACAGAACCAGCCAGGTTCAGAGTTTCAACCCACACAGGAGTCTTATAAGAGTTCTTTCCCCTGCCTCTGCTCTGCCCTGAAATACATTGTTCCCTGTCCAGGAGCCTTGAAATGAGAAAATCCTGACACTGCAGCCTGACATATTTCCACACCTGGTGGAGGATACTTATCACAGATATACCGAAATGCCATAGCAGAAGAGTTCACCCCACAAGATGGGAGTTAGGAAGGTAGTTGCAAGGCACAACGTCTTCCCTGGGCTATACCAACAGAGGGACAGCTGCAAAATTTGCCATTTCAGGCTTAATCTGAGAAATAAAGTCCTGCTGCAGCCCTAGGTGATGTCTGGCATGCTCCACGTTGTGTTTCAGCTCACAACCAAAGCCATTTCTCACTGTGCCTTTTTATTGTCCCTATGTGTAAAGTGGATCTCCACACGTGAGGTCAGCATGGCAGAGCTGCTAGTTTTGGAGTGCGCCATAGATGGAAGAAGCTGCATCAGAGCTCCCCGTCATATTTTGTGTCTTCCCCTGATTTTTATTTCTGTATGTGACAACGTTACTCAGCTTTACAGTGATTTCCTGAAGTGGATCACAGCCAATTTCTGATGCTTTTTTTGGTGGTAGGGTATTTTTTTGTGTTGATTTGCTTCCTTTTTTTTTTTTATTCTTACATCACTTTTTCCCGTGTGATCCCAAGTTCCTCTGGTGCTCTTTCCTCTCCAGGGAAATTAATCTTTGTTTCCTTTCCCTGCAGAAATACTTCCCTTCTTGTCTGCCACACTGATATGGGAAGACAAGATCTGTCACTCCATCCTGGGGCAGCACTGCCTTTGCTCCCATCCGTTATCACTGGCAGCAGCCAGCAGCAGTCATCTTGGGGAAGAAACTCATGAAACCAACAGTGGAACAAAACTGGGCTTCAGAGAAGGGATCTCCTCTGCCCTCCACTGCCCCACTGCTTCCTGTGAAGCGAACAGTACACTATCCCACAGTAATGATATGTAGGTGTCCGTGTGTATAAAATCCATGTTATAACACCTTCATTACTATTTCTCATCTTATACCTTGTATAGGCACCTCAGATGCTCTGTGCCCTGACAACTATCCCCAGTTCCCCAGCCAAAAGATTTTGGTTGGTTTGATTTCTACTCCTCTCCCTCTAAATCAGAAAGAACGCCTACCACAGTAAATTCATAGGAGTAAACAAGCCTGAATAATAATAGTAGTATACATCTTTTTAATTAAAAAACATTTACTGTCCATTAGCTAACTGATTTTATAGTGACAAAGTAACTTATAGTACTGTAAAAAAAGCCCTGCTCACACTGTAGCTGTAAATAAAAGTGAGTTGAAATACAGTTAAGGAAGCAGGCACTTCAAGAAGGAAGAAAATCAAATCATCTCAGACTTGTGTATCACTCTAACGTGATACGAATTACCTCCTTTCCTCACCAGCCTCTGAAACAGCCAAAGGAGACTCCCCATCAGAGCACATGCTGGTAAGAAAGTTTAGCGCAGACAAAGTCAACAAAATGTAGAGCTACATACCAAACCACCAACCATGAGTACCTTGGTATTAAGGTAATTCCAGCAGCCAGGGATATAACAAGCACATTAACACTGTTTCCAGAGACTACATTATCAAAAAGTTAAAACCAGCTTGCATTCACACAAAAATGTTCCTGTTGCATGAAGCCAGATTTGCTTGTGCAAGTCCTCTTTTGGCAGACACAACTGATTAAAAGTGTACAGGAGCATGACTTGTTCAAATGGCCTCAGCTGTTTGCTTTTTTTCAGATCAGATATGCTTTGCCAGTTGAGCAAACCCTCACGCACGCTTCACTGGCACTCTGACACAGGGGCAAAACTTGAACTGTTTTTCAACCAGCATAAGCCACTAGGAGGCTTGGCATTAAAAAAATAACACAGGGTTGAGGGAAGAAAACATTGAAAAGAAGTACACAATCTTCAGATCTTTCCTAGGTCTGATGTGGTTCAGTAGGTTATAAAAGTCCCTCCTGAATTCTCAGTACTCTGTCTAGCATGAACATCGTCCTCCCTCTGGGCTACGCACCAGGTTACGCTGAGCAATTATCAACCAGAAAAATCCTCCACTGTAGCTGGGTTATGGAATACAAAAGGAGAGGGCAGAGGTAGAGGGAGGGAAGCAGTGGCTGCAAAAGAGCGCTTCACTTCTGCCACCAGCTGCAGCTTGCAGCTGTACAGCTGGACACTACAACCCAGAACTTAAAAAGTCCTCAAGCACTAGGACTGGTCAGTGTTTAGAGTGCTGATAGGCAGGATGGCAGTCAGTCATATTGTGAAACATACTGCCTTTAAAAACTAAATTAACACCTTTTTATTTTCCTTCACAAAGGGACTGAGCCAACAGAGTTGTAAATAACCCCTCAAATCAAAACCAGCTTCCAAAGCTGCGCCTTTATCTCCCCATCCCTCCACAAAGCCACCAGTCAGGGCAGGGTAGCCCTGTGAATGGTGACTCTCTCTGGGCTTGGGCACCCAGGAATGGGTGAAGGCAGAGGCATGGCTGAGCCTTCAGGCAAGGTAGTGCCCAGGAGCTGCTGAACTGACTGCACCAGAGGTGGGGGCAAGCAGTGTGGGGCAGAGTGGGAGCCAGCTGCATCTTTGCCATCACTCACAGCAGAGCCAGTGCAATGGCCATTTACAGACTAGTGTTAAGGAAGTGAAAACCCAAATCCATATTTATCTCTCTTAGGCTGCTTGCCTGACATCTGGCCATGGAAGATAAATTAAAGCTGAAGAAGTCTCATGGTGCACTGTTTCTGAGGGAGATTTGCACAGCAATCTTGTTCTTTCCAAGGGTAAGGCTTTGCAGTAACTATTGATTTGTGTAGATGAGCCTTGGAAACTACACTGATGCAAGCAAGTAGAAAAACAACCAAGCAGGCAGAGAGAAGGCAAAAGATGACTCAGAGCTTACTGAGGTTAACGGATAAGCTGCCAGTGATTTCACAGTTCGCTGGAGCAGGCCTCCAAGTGGACAGAAAGCACATACTGCTAGTGTCTGAATAGCTAACACATTGCAAATGTGACATTCATCCTCCCAACAACATGCTGGCCAGTCCCTGCCCTGGGCCATATAGATGAACAGGGGACTTGGCTCTGCAGAGCCCTCAGTCCAGGAACTTTTATGTACCCCAAAGTACATAAAAGGAGCAATTGTCAGAAAGGAGCAAGTACATGGATCAGTTTCTGAAACTTAGCTTTTTGTGTTCAGTAATAGGGTATATACAGTGCTGCTGGAAAAGAGAGAAAGGTTCCCCAGAAATCTGTTCTGTTTCTTCAGCAGTGCAACATTCAATACTTTTGAATGTCTCCCTTTCTGGCATATTGTTGTTTCAAACTCTTTTAAGTCCCTCAAACACATTAGCACAGTTAAGCATTTAAAACCTGCCTCTGCTGTGATGTTTTTCCCACTCACTAACCCTTTCCTTGTTCTTGCAGTGCACACCTTTTCTGGCTCTTTCTACATGGGCAAGTCTAAACAGATGCTTGAGAGCCTGTCCTTTCTGTTTCTGAGAAGTTGGGTGCCAGAACTACTCTCTGCAAGGCTGAAAGGGACATTATTGTTGCATTACGCTTATCAAGCTTATATGCTATACTTCCACTTTCATTTACAGCTTTGACCTGTTGTAGGAATATTAGAGACCCCTCATAGTAAGCCTCTGGCACAAGCAAACATCTCAGCAGCACCAAAGAGAAGGAACTGAGCTAAGGGAGGGCAGGAATGGTGTCCTATCCCAGTCAACTTTAGCACTCAATTAGGCCATTAGACCTTCTGAGGGCTAAACACCCACTGTTGCCCTGTTTTGCAGTCATTGCTACTAATTCTTCACCCTTCCATTCTAGGATGCCTTTAGGGGCTTACAGAAGCTACATCCTGTCTCCCTGAGGTATTACTTTTTCCTACAGGAGTATCTTTCATTAAGCTGTTTTCCCCATTTTGCTTAGTATCCCATTTTTCTCCTCTACCCCACTCTGTGAATCATAAGATCTAGTTGTGCTTACTTGTGTGAATCACAAACTAGTTGTGCTTACACCACCACCATCAGAATGTGTAGCTCTGGCAGGAAAGTTGTTTCTCACAAGACTGCACACTCTTTTATGGGCTGCAAGTATTCTACCATAGGTTCACAGTACCTATTCCTGACCTCTTTGTTATATGATTCTGTTTCCAGTGATGTGGTATTCCTGACCTCTTTATTATACAACTCTTGTTCCTCATGATTTTGTAAGGCTTAAACCCTTTGGGCTGAGTTTTTCCTCAAGACTGGTCACAAGTGAACATACTTTATTTGTTTACCTAATGTGTCAGTCAAAATAAAATAATCATTTCCAAAATCAAAGTAATGAAGATGTGTTTTGGGATGTTTCTGCATCCACGTTAAGACATGTTTTGTGTCTTTTCCTTCAGCAAGTGAGTGTAAACACATAAGGAGTTTTTGGTGCAGAGGCTGAAGCTTATACTCTCCATGGCCAGATGAAAACCCTAACAGCTTGGCTATAGAGTAATATCAATGCTTTCTTGCTTTGTGTTCTTATAAATCCTTGTCCATTCACTGATTTAGCTTCAGTGTGAAGAGTCTCCCTTCCCTATCTCCCCAGTTCCTCATCAGTGAACTCCCTTGAGGGGTGAAAATGTGCGAACAAATTGCCGCAGACACGGGGAGAAGTCTCACCTCCACCTTCAGTGGTCAGATTTGGGAACAGAAGTGGTAGCAGCCACAGAGTTCAAGAAGGAGGAAGAAGGTAGAAAAGTTAGAGAAGGGGGTTTATTGGGAGAAGGTTGAAGAGAAGCCAAGGAATGCTTAATTTTGGCTCTTTTTGCTTAGGCACAAGATAAACTAAGCCTTTTGGTGTCTTTCACGGTGCTTTGTGGCAAGGCAAAAAGCAAAACTGTTGGGTGCCCAGAAGCATGAGGGTCAGAAACAAAGACACATGTACACATAGAGCATTTCCAGCTCAAAACAGAAGCTGGGCAGGAATTTTCTGCAAAATAGTTTTCCATTTAGTCAACTAAGGCTTACCTAAGTCCTACTTAAGTACTTAATTCCCTTTTTGGGAATGGGCCCTTTGCCAGCCGGCTGCTCCGGCTGCTGTGAGAGCCTGCTTTCTCACAGCTCCCACTACCTTCCCCATCCCGGTGTGAGGAGAGGCTGCCTTGCGGTAGCACTGCTTCCAGGGAAGCACCAGCTGGGCAAAGGCACTCAAAGAGGCTGCGCTACTCTTGTCTCTAATTTCAGTGCTGGGGCTCAAGAGGATTGAGTTGTTTGCCCAGAGGCGTATTTTACCTCTCTTTATGCTTATTTATATACTGCCTCGTATAAATCACCTGGTTATAATCTGACCTCATGAGATCATGTGTCAAGACAGTTTCATATTTCTGTACACAACCAAGGGGTGGCTGCATTTCCCTCTAGCATATTAGTCAGATGGTGGCAGCTTTTATAACAACATAGAAAGTAATGATTCTGAACCCATCTTCTGCTCAGGTTAAGTCCAACAAAGCTCATAGGGAAGGGAGTCCCCTCCCTCCCAGGTCAGTGCAGAGCACAAACCTACTACAGTGAGCTACTGCCTAAGTTTGCTGAGACTGTCATTGCCTGTATAGGTTGGCTGTATCCTTATTTTCCTTTCTTTCACAGCAGGTAAAGGACAGAACCTTGTTTTTAACCTCCCCACTACTCACCCATCATTTCACAAGCAGTCAGACACCTACTCTACCACTGAATAATAGCAATAATAATAATAATAAACTAATTGCAACTGATTTGCTAATCTGCAATTCATTTGAAATTTGCTGCTTTTGTTTCAGACCTGAAGAAGGGTTAGTGAAACAAAAAGCTTGTCTGGATTCTTTTACTGTTTGTTTGCTTTTTGCTCATTTCTTGGTCTAATAAAAATCTGGTTTCATTTAAAAACAAACAAGCAAACAAAACCAGAAACAGACACTTCCTCTAGATTTTTAATTTGAATTGTCAGCAGGTGGCTGAAAATGAATAGTAGTGTGCCTAGTCAGGGTTATGCAAGAGGCAGGGAGAAAAGTTAGCGCTTTGCTGATAGTTCACAAAAGCTGGCTAAAACATCTGCAGTCTGCCTTCCCTAGGGCCACTTCTTCTCATTGTTTCTCAGCAACTGTGGCTGGTACATGAAGATATTTATCAGGCAGCAGTGTGATGTTTCAAATCATTTAGAGTGGTTTCTTTCTTAGACTACAGATACTCAGAGCCCCAAACCCAACATTGGACACCAGGTCCCAACTCCAGCCTTGTCTCATTAATGAGCAGGGCCATCACCTCCTACTTGTATGTCAAGCCTACAGTCTGAATACATCCAATGGCTAGCGGCTGTCTTGTTAATTACCATCTGTGGCACCAATTCATTGCATGATGCATACACTGTAACCCAGTCAAGCTGGGTTTTGGTTTTTAATTAGTCATTGCACACTGGGGCTCTCAGAGCTCAGCGTAGGTGTGGCTGTGAGCTGAGGCTCCCTGCAGGGTGTCAGGCTTCTGCTGTGGCAGACTTTTTAATGTGCTCTCTCCATATGAAAGCTGCATTTCCTGTAAGTCACAGCGCTCCTTTAGCCCATACCACAAGATACTATCCTGGTGGAGGAACGACAGTACCCCAGAAATACCCCACTGTATGTACACATTCCCAAACACTGACAAAATAAACATCTTTATAATTTTCTATCTCCATGCAGTCACTAAATTTCAAAACTAAAATACCTGTCTGTGAGAAGAATTTTCCATTAAAAAAAAAAAATCTGCACTTTTTAAGTATGTAAAAGCCTCAATAGTATTGAAAATAATTGAAGGGCTGCAAAAGGCCAGGAAACTGGTAAGGGAAAAAAGCATTTTATTTAAAGGTCTTTATATTGGTTATCTTTTTTACATTAAGCACCTTTAATGGCTAATGTAGACAGAATCAAATCTAACTGGGGAAATAGCACACCTTAACCCAGCAGGAAGATGGACCCTGTTACAGTAGTAGCTCTTCTCTCTATGACAGTTTCTGGTTCTGTATTACCTATCTAGTGTAGCTGCTTAGTGCTGCTTCATTTATGCAGAGTAACAATAAGTGCAGAGCAATCTGATAAATAAGCCAAATTTATTGCTTTTCTGCATGGCCAGGACATAGCAGTGAACTTGGCTTTGTGATATTTGCAATTCTACAAAGCTCATTTCCAAGAAAGGATGGGTTTGTCACGGTTTCATCTTAAAACTTGTTACAAGATGATTTTCTCAGGAAGTTATTTGGTTATGAAGAATTGCCCTACCTGTGTGAACAAGTTCATACTATGCAAAATGTTTTCAAAGAGGGAGTCTTCTTTCTTGCTGGCAAAATGCATTCTGTGTCTTCTCTCCCCCCAAACCTAATGACTTTTAAATTTGATGTCTTTATCTCTTAGGCGAAACACAGAGGATGCTACTGGCACAGCAGAGATACATATAGATTTTTTACTTATTTTTTAATAATGAATTAATTTATTGTGAGCAACAAAGTATGGACAGTATTCTCTTTAAGGGCAGCAAGAGCCCTTGAAATGTTAGTTCCTACTTCATTTTCTCTGCACTAGAAATATTTCAAATTGCACCAAGCACCTATTTCCCTTGATTGTCCAGGTCTGATAAACAGAGAGCAAGTTCTACTTGATATCAAGCAAACATTTTGTAGCTACTTGACAGAAACAAAATGTTTAAACTTTTAAATGCTGGAAAGAAAAATCAATAGTGACCAATAAAATCAGAATGTGATATTTCACAGGCAAACATATATATATCAGAGGTCCATTTTTACTACTAAAATGTTACTTTATGGTATGTATCGTTTCATAAATGATGTGTTGCCTATTCTGTAAAGGTCAAACTGCTGCAAATATCAAGTATTGATGTGGGAAATTTTGGTGTATCTAGTGAGTTGTGAATGCATCTTCATTTACATATGTTTCCCTTTGTTCCATTGTTACCCTTAAAAATATCTCTAGATCATGACACAAGACAATTTTCTCAAACAGCGAGTCTTGGACACATCTACAATGACCAGTAACCACAACCTGTGGCTATGGTCTCAGAGTAGTCTTTGCCCAGTCAAGTCTTCCCTTGAGCTTTGACAAAGCACTGCCAAAATGATCACAACACAATCCCCAGGAAGCCACTGGTGTTATATGGGGGCTCACACACCCTGTCACTATCCTCACCTCCATCCCTAGCCCCATTCCAGGCCCAGCTCTGTTGCAAACACTCATCAAGCGCTGTCTTCTCACCGACCTTGCAGCGGGTGCCCACAGCTCCCAGGGGGATAGAAATGGTCACAGAGATGCTGTAAACCACTAAAATGCTGCACTGGTGCATAAACCAGGGTGTTCCATCTGCCTTTCTTAAGCAGTCAGAGACAAATTAAAAACACCAGGGATGCTTTCATAGTGGTGTAGGTAGGGCTGCTTTATTCTCAGTACTACCCAACAGTTTTATTTCAGGGCAACTTTCTTTTTTTTTCTTGATCAGTCCATGGATGTGGTTAATTTAAGGTTTAAAAGGCTTTTTCTCACACATACACACACACCCATATATGTTTTCCACTGAAGTCTGTGCTTTTTCCTAGACCCACCCAAATTCCAGTACATAGCTCCCTTATGTGCCAAGCTTTCATACTCTCAGCGCAATGAATGGAAAAATGCCCTTTTTTCCACTTCTGCACATTTCTGGGGAGGAGGGGGAGAGTGTGTAGAGGAGAAGGAGGAAAGACATCCAGAGGAATTTAGTTATACCTGTTATTTCAGAGCAGAAACAGGAGAGAGTCTATGGGAACAGGGCTGTCTATGGCAAGACTTTTTCTGCCCATGGGTGGAGATATATGGGGTCCAAGCCCCACTGCTTGTTTGGGACTCTGAGCTGTATTTATGGACTGCTAAGGAGATTTAAAAATTAATAATTATAAACTAAAAGCAGCATAAACTACTGCCTGTTATGCGTTTCCATTCTGTTTATATGAAGTACTTTATAACCACTCTTGAAAGCATTGATATTTTATGAGAGGGATAAAAAAAATAAATCAAAGCTTCATGGTGAGAAACGTTGGGGAGTTTTAAATGGAAATGATGGCTTTCAGCTGTGTCATTTTATGCTCCCTTTAACAAGTTATTTCAGGCTATAAGCATCTTGATGAAAGGTGGTGGACTGAGAGCAAAGGACTCCTCTCTTGCCACCTGCATCAGCCTGGCAGAGGAAAGGCTGCAGGATCACCACATTTCCACCCCTTCTCACATCCTCCCTCCTACAAGGGCTGCCACGATAGTTCATGGGGTGGCAGGAGCCCCGAGGCCATGGGGGAGAAAACAGTAAAGCTCTGTTCCCTCCTGCTATTGCATCTCCAGGTTGAATCTCAGGGCTGTAATAACATGCAGGCTCTGTGAAAAGCCTTTTCCATTGCACTTGCCTCTATGGGGATTCTCTGATGTCTGATTAAGGCTGGTCCCCCTTGATTTCCTCTTCTCAGTGAAGGCATTAATAAAGTCTTTCTGACTTCCAGAGCCACCTGGTTTCATGGGGCTTGTTGGAACATAATTTCTGAAGCCTCTGTTCACCTGCCAAGTTAAGCTGAAATTAGCCCATGGATTTAAATGCATGGGCTGTTTTGCATCCATTCTTTGTGAGGGGATGGAAATGAAAATATGCTAGGTTAATTATTTATCCTTTTCATCAACAAAATATTATTGTTGCACAGAAACTTATATTGCAAAAATTGGAGTAAAAAAATACTTTTTTTAAGAAAAAGCTGTTTCCTGAGTTCTTGACTGGAAGGTTACACAGCCCAGGATTATATGTCTTCCAGATAAACTCCCAGGAATCAGAGGGAAAAGAATATTTGTTTTCCTCATGGCTTTCCCAAATTACTCAATTCCTGCCAATTTCCATGACACAGACCCCTCAGTCTGCTGCAAAGACTGTGGCTTCTGAAAGGGAGGAAATAGCATGAATGTACTGGTGCACATCAATGTTTTTTGATTCTCTTGCCAAACCAAAAATATCAAAACAAACAAAAAAAAAGAAAAAAAAGGCTTCAAATTTTCTGGCAATATTAGGAAAAAGTAATCATTCTGGACTGACGATGCTGTTTGTTCAAACCAAAACTAAACCTTTCAGTTTGCTTTGAGGTTTGCATAGACATGTGTGTGTGCATCTAATTCAAATCAAGTGAGGAACACAGCAGTGCTTGCAGTGACAGATCACAGCATCATGTTTCCAGGAAGTCTAAATTATATTTTTTACTTTTCAAAATTGTTTTCAGACTTTTCAGTCAAAGCTGCTCTGTCTTGTTCATGTTAATACGTTTCATTTTCATCTGACCTAAACCCGCATTTTCAGCCCAAAAGACTTTTGGCTGAAAAATCTCAGCCTTCTGTAACTGTAAAGACCACACAGGTTTCCTGGCTGGTTTGGTGACAAGTGAAGCTCGTGCAAAGAACTACTGTTCCTCTAAGAAGAATACAGCAGAAGCAGTGCCTGTCCCCTTTGGTGGACTCTGGGGTCATAACTGTGCGATTTTCACCACTAGTAATTTTTCTGTTTGTCCTATAGTTTCTTGGGAACCTCCATAAAAGCTTTGTGGTTTTATGCTGCAACAGGCTGTAAAAAAAGCAGTGAGAATGTGCCCAAACAAGAAAAAAAGCTCATGCTGTTTTTCAAAGTAACTATATTTCCTTATACTCAAAGGAGGTTATCTGGCTTGTTTATTTACACATACCTTATCTTTATGACTGTTCCTTCATGATTCCATGTCATCTCAAAAGGTCCACAATCTTTTACAGTTAGGAACTTGGGAAGGTCTAGCTTTGATCACTGAAGGTAATTAGACTGAATAGAACATTGTGCATGTTCTGCTGAGAGTAGTTTCCAACTACTTTCAGAGTACCGCAAACTTATTTTTAATATTCTACAATATTCAGCAACTTCTACCTTGTTTTTTGTGAGTTTTACAGATGCCGTGAATTTCAGAAGTTGCTTTGATGTTTTCCAAGCAGCCTGATTTATGAGAACAAAAAAATACCACTATTCACCAATTACTTTCTGTCGCCTTGTTATAACGCTTGATACATCAATGGAAATAGAGTCTGCCTGAGAAGTCCAGGCATAAAAAGTAACTGGGGTATGAAGAAATCAACTACATATCCCACAAAAGATCATTCTTCCAGTGGAAAAATCAACCTTTTTGATCTCTAACCCTCTGTACTTTTCCTGTAATATTTAATTTAATAAAGCCACCATTTTCATTGAAAAACACACATGATGGGAAATGTGAAACTAGACCTAGTGGATGCTTAAATGTTATTTTAGTGCTGGTTATATGCTATTTTAGTGCTTTTGAACAGCATTCACATTTTGTAGACAATTGCTAAAGAGAAGTGGTTGCAAAAAGTAG
>JBCJKH010053146.1:0-19317 GCA_039877255.1 Loriculus beryllinus | reverse complement strand
AACCATGGCACCCAAGGCTTCATCCAACCTGGCCTTGAACACTGCCAGGGATGGAGCATTCACAACCTCCCTGGGCAGCCCATCTCTTGCAGGTTCAGCTCAGGCAGCTGATGGGGTTGCCCCATCCTTGCCCCTTGCACTTGGGGCAGCCTGCGGGGAGTTGGTGGTGGGCAGGGAGCACATCACGAAGGGGGCATCTCAGTCTGGGGCTGGCTGCTCTCTCGCCTCCGGCACAAGCCCATCGTGAGCCCCGCAGCCGTAACCTCTCGTGCTGTGACCATCGCCTGTTGCAGCCACATTTTTGTGGCAGGAAAAGACCTTAACGCTGCCAAACATACTGCTACAGTGGGATCCGGAGGAAGACGGTGGTCAGCCTGCCACCCCTGCCCAGCCTGGACCTCAAAGTCACAGAGACCGTGAGTCCTCTGCTGCTTCCGTGGCTTGAGTTTTGCCAGCCTCCTTTTGGTGGGGTAAAGAAGCCCCTTGCCTGTTAGAGCCCATTGAAGTGAAGGGGTGCAGGGATGTCTCTGTCCCGTGAGCCTTCCGAAAGGGAGCTCCCAAGGACCTGCAGGCTTGTGACCTGTAGGGGTGTTCACATCCGAGCATCCTGTCCTGTGCTGCCGGCGCTCATGGCTTGTCCCTCCCGCAGCAGTCGGAGCTTACGGATCTGGTGCAGTCCTACAACATCGAGGTGATGGAGGCGGCCTGCGCCCTGACCTGCGACTGGGCCGAGAAGATCCTCAAGCGCTCCTTCAACAACATCGTGGAGGTGGCTCAGTTCCTCATCCAGCAGCACATCATCAGCTCCCGCTCGGCCCACGCCGACCTGGTCATGGCCATGGTGGTCTCAGGTGTGTGCAGTGGAGTCCCGGGCCTGCTCAGCCCCCGTTGGGCTCACTCAGACCCCATCGAGGCGCAGAGGGTTTGGGAGCTGGGTGTCCCCTTCCAGCTGCCCGTGGTGGGGCTGAGCTGCTGCCAACCATCGCCCGTGGTGTGGTTGAGGGGCCCAGGGACATGTCCCACCTCCATCCCCTTCTGTGCACGCACAGAGGGCACAGAGAAGATCCCCCGGGAGAGCCGGACCCCGGCGGCCCCCAGGAAGAGCAGCGTGGACACCTCCGAGAGCGGTGACAGGAGCCAGGGGCAGGTGGGACCCCATCGGGGCCGGATCCCCCGGGTTCCCTGCTCAGCCCGGCTCCGCCCCAGCAGCTCCTCTGCCCCCAGGTCAAGAAGGAGAGCGGCCCCAAAGCTCCCGGCCCGCCCCGGCCGGACAAGAAGAAGCCCCCGGAGCCCCCCAAGGCGGCCCCCAGCCCCCAGGTGAACGCCTTGGTTGCCCGCCTGCCCCTGCTCCTGCCCCGCATCCCTTCGGGGGAGCACCCGATGGCTCCCGGGGCCGCCGCCGTCCGCTCCTCCCCTCCGGTGCTGGCGCCCAAGCTGACGGCGGCCCCGCTGGGGGGCGGCACGGTGAAGGTGGCGCTGCCGCTGCCGGTGGGAGCCGCCTCCCCGTCCGTGCCGCTGGGGCTGCGGAGCCCGCAGGCGGCGGTGCCGGTGCTCAACGTCCTCCTCCCCGGCGTCGGCGTCCCCGCGGCCGAGAGCCCCGCCAAGCCCGGCCGCAGGGACTCCCCGCACCCCAAGGCCACCAAGAGGCACCCGGAGCCGCCCGGCGAAGCCGTCCCGCAGAAGCGGCGCCCCGGGCGGCCGCGGAAGAGGCCGGAGGACGTGGGGGAAGCGGCGGAGCCCCGAGGGGGCGCGGACGGCGGGGCCGGGGGCTCCGCGCCCTCCCAGGCCGGCAGAACCGGGGCCGCCGAGGGCAGCGAGCGGGCACCGGAGGCGCAGCGGAGCCTGGGCGATGCCGGCGCCGATCCCGCGCCGGGGACCCCTCCGGTGCCCGCCCCATCCCCGCTCTCGGCCGCGTCCCGCGGGGGCTCTCCGGGGCTGTGCTCGCACCCCGGCCCTTAGCGCCGTGCCCGTGCCCCGCAGCCGCCATTAAAACTCGAGCTCGGTCCCACCGCGCCTCTGTGCTCTCTGCGGCCGGGGGGGGGGGAGGGGGGAAGGGGGGAGGCTCCCGCAACGGCGCGGTTTTAACGTTAAAACCTCGGGTTTTGGGCAACCCCGCGGCGCGAACCGCCCCGAGGCCACGCCCACGGGTGCCGCCGAGCCGGCAGGGGGCGCTCGCGCGGCCAGCCCCCTCAGCCCCGTCAGGCGGTGGCGCGGCCAGCCCGGGCCTGCGCGTTCCCCGCCGCTCCCGGACCCGCTGGGTGAGCTCCGGGACCGGGTGAGCTCCGGGACCGGGTGAGCTCCGGGACCGGGTGAGCTCCGGGCCTCCCCCCCCCCCGCGGCTCCTGCCCGTCCCCCGGGTCCAGGCCGCGGCGGCAGCGTCACCCGTGGGCCGGCGGGAGGGAGGGGCCTGCTGGAGCCGGGCTGCGGCCGCTCGGGGCCCTCAGTGTCCGGCGCAGGCCCGCGCCCCTCACTGGGCCGGGCCGCTGGAGCTGCGCGGGGCTGGCCCGGGCCCTGCCGCCGCCCGCCCGGGGCTCACCGGTAGCGGCGGCCTTGGCTCTGCGGGACGGGAGCGCCTCGGCCCGCAGGAAAAAGCGTTTTCCTCTTCGCCCCGTCCTCCCCCGCCAGCCGCCGATCGTCCCCTCGGAGCCGCTGCCCAGCATGAGCCGCCCGCGCTGCCCCGGCTGTCGGCGTCCCGGAGCGGAGACGTGGCCGTGCGCGATGGGATTGCACCAGGTACCTCAGCTCAGCCCGAGCCTTCCGGGGACCCGCGGGCCCGTTACCTCCGCCGGCCTCCGGTGCCGGCCCGACAGCAGCTCCCGCTGCGGGGCCGTGTCCGGATGAGCGGCGTTTCGCGGTGCGGTGGGGCCGTCGCTGCTGACGAGGCTTTGCCACCGTCTCACCCCCCCCCCGGTCCCGTAGCCATCTGGTGCCCTTCTCGCTTTGTGTCTGCTGAAAACACCTCCTCGGAGATGGGATCTTATGTAACGTGCTCGGGGGGTGGGCGCTGAGCAGAGGGGCAGGAACCCCTCGGTGTTTTGTGTCCCCCCCTTGAAACTCCTGCTTCGAGTCGATGGTGACTCCAGGCACGAGTAAGTCATGGATGTGTTCGGTCACTCCCTTTGCTGGCCCCTGCTTCTCTTTAACCGGTGGGGAAGCTTTGGACGTGCAGGGTGGGGAACTGACTGGGTACGGCTCTGGGTGGAAACGATGGTTTCCAGCGCTGGATGCAGGAGCAGAGGCTCCTCAGCGCCTCGGAAGTTTTGAACTCCCTTTGGGGGTTTCATTGCTCTCTGTGCGAACCAGGGGCTGCCCTCGACTTGTGTGGATGCCGAGGGAGCTGCTCCTGCAGAGCCAGCTCCAGCGCTGGGGTTCAGCCTGCAGCTTATGGTCAGCAGAGATAATGGGCTCCGGCTTGCTTGGCAATCTGAAGGGGATTGCAGTCTGTGCCGGGGTTGTGTGCTCCTTAAATCACGGGCGGTTTGTCACCATGCTTGATCGGTGGCAGAGGAGCTGCTCGTGGAGTGTGAGCTGGGGATGTGCGCTCCTGCCTTTTCTCTTCCCATTTTCTGTCACATCGAGACAGCTTATTTCAAGTCACGCTTTAGAGAAAGACTCAGACATGACCGTGGGTAACAACAGCAACTGGAACCGGTGAATTTACGTATAGGAACGAGGGTGGGAATGATCAGGCTCCAAGCACCGTGTGATCGTTGGGAGGAGGAAATTTCCCATGGTGGCTGTGCCAGCACAGCTTGCTTAAGGGTTCGATGTGCTCAGAAATAGGTTGCTGGGATGGAAGGGTTTGTCCTCACTTGCTCAGAGAGTCTAATTAACGCTCATCAGGGTGGAGAGGTGCAAGAGAGGAGGACAAAAGGTTGGATGTGGCCGTGTGAGTAATGGGTCTGATGAGCTGAAGCTGTGGAATGTGTGCAGTGGGTTTGCAAAGAGCTTCCTTGTGGAATCGTCGCCTCTTGCAGGGAAAGAAGCCTTTTCCAAAGGGCTGGGGCACTTCTCAGCTTCTCTCGGAGGTAAGGAAGATTTTACTGCTCCCACAATCATTTCTTAGCAAAGGGGAAGTTAATGTACAAGTAAATCACTGGATTTAACTCCTTCCCCTGGGGCTGGATCATTTGCAGAGAAGAGGATCAAGGAAGGGGGGCTCTGGCTGTGCTCTGGTCCCCTCTGCAGGTGGGTCCATTTCTCCATGGGAGAGGCTCTCAGGAAGATTCCCCAGAGTTTCCCTATGAAGATTTGGAGTGGGGAAGTAGGGGAGCCTCTCCCTTACAGAGCCAGAGGCAGCACTGGGAGATGTTCTCGAACACGCTGTGTTTGTCCTTCTCCTGCTGTGTTTCTTGCAGTGTGGTTTTTATTGTACTCCCGATTTGGGGGTGAGTCATGTTTCTGCCTGCCTGAGCCCCGGCGTTACTGATGGGACATGGGCTTGGCCAAACACAACTTGCCTTGGAGCTGAGCCTCGTGGGAGTGGGGTGGGATGTGGAGGAGTCCTTCCAGCAGGAGCATCCTGGCAAGGCTGGGATGGAGCAGAGTGCTCCCTGGCCTCCCATCTTGTTGCCTGTTTCTCTGCAGATTCACCCTTTCTGTTTCCCTTCTGCTCTTTGCTCCATGATGTGCAGCCTTCGAACAGGAGCAGCGCTGCTCCGTGGAGAAGCATCCCCCAGCAGTGCCCTTGTGTACGGGCAGAGTTTGTCCTCGGGGGATGCCTGGAATGTGGCATTTATTCTTTTGTGAAGTGGAGGGAGACCCTTGTGCTGTGCAGAGGTTGAATCTGCTCCAGTCAAGTGGGAGAAATGGGAGGGAGCCCATCCGTGGCAGTGCTCAGTCGCTCCTGGAAGGGCATTTTGGACTTCCAGGGCCAGCATCCCCCAGGAAGAATGATTTGGCTTCACTTCAGCAGTGCTCCCGGCATGCTGCCCACATCCCCCTTGTGAACCGTCCTTTTGGGCCTCAGTTTCCCCAACCTCTAGGTTGTCACCTCCTAAGATGCATGGAGTGGTTCTGTTTGCAGTGGGTCCAGGAGAGCACTGCGAGAAGCAGAGGCTCTCCCTGTACCCTAGCAAGGGGCCCTGACAGTGCATCCTCCTCCTGATGTTTTCTGCCCCCATCCCAACTCCTGTGGCCTTCTCGAAGGCGCAGCAAGATGCTGAAGGCCGTCAGTGCTGAGCAAAACAAAAAGTAATGCAGCATAATAGAGTCCAGATGTCTTGGAGAAGCTTCATCCTGTTCTCCTGGTTGGTTGCCAGCGCTAATATTTCTTATTCAAGTCAGGCAGGAGCAAGACTTTGCCTTTTTCCTGCAAAGCCACAGCTCTGTTCCCGGAGATCTCCCTCTGCTTTTGTCCCTTCCTGAAGGAATTGTCCTCTCAAGTCGCTGCTCCGCCGTGCAGCTGCTTCATGGGTAGTTTCCTTGCTACCAGGGGTTTCCCTTTATTTCCTATTTAATCACCAACTTGAGGGCTCTTCAGCAGAGAGAAGCTTGGCCCGTTATGGCTGTGGGTGGAGGATGAACCACACGGATTCAGCTCAGCCTGTTTTCCAGCCCGGATTGCTTCATTGTGTGCAGCTGAGGGGGTTTTCATCCCTGCTGGGACCAGCCGCTTGGCATAGGGGAGTTATGTTGAGCCTCAAGAGGTAAATGGCATGTTGTGGTGTGTTTAACCAATGGGGATGTGAACACCAACCGCTGCGGAGAGGTGCGGGATGCGGGGAGGGCGTCCCCTCTCTGGGATCTTAGGGAGCACTGGGAATGGAGCCGTGTCCTTGGGGGCTCTGAGCAGGCCCCATTGCCAGGATGTCACTGAAGAAGGTGGCTGTGTGAGTGCTGGGGGGGCTGAGGGGCCAAATAACATGACTTACAGAAGCAGCAGTGCATTGGTTTGTAACAGGCACAGCACCGAGGTTCGTGCCTGCGTGTGGTGCAGAGATAACCCCGCGGCCCCGGGAGTGGGTTTATCTTGTGCAGTTCCTTAATCCAAGTTTAACCCACACAGTGGCTGCGAATCTGGCTCCTCTCCAGTGCAGAGCCGGCACAGGGGCCCCTTCTGGTGAAGGTGGCCAAAGGATTGGGGAGTTTGGAGTGGTGGTAGGGGAGGCTCTGCTCATGGGGGCATGGGGATACCTTGTGTGAGTAGGGCAGGCTGGATCCAGCCTCTCCTGAGGATGTGGAAGAGGTTTAACGTCCAGAATTGCCCACATAGCTCCAGGCTTCATTTGTGTTTACGGGAGGGAAGTTTCAGCACATCCTTGGCACTTTTTCTCCCTCTAAAGCCCAGCAAGGAGGATGTCAGAGGCATTTCCCTGCAGAGGATAAACTGCTTGATCCTTGGAAGGCCCTTTGCTGGCAACTGACTGAGCCGCCTGGGTTGCAGCAGCGTGTGGCTACGTGGCCATGTCTGGGACTCCCTTGGATGCCATTGCTGATCTCTGTTATCTCTCATCAGCTTGTCATCCGACTTGTCTTGATGCGAATGTTTGAAGGACCCCAGGAGTGCTGGCATGAGCAAAGCTCTGTGCCACTGCTCCTCGGAGCCAGCTGTGCTCCGTGCCTCTTCAGATCCCCCCTCCTTGTTGATGTGGTGTGGATTTAGAAATCAGATTGTCTGGGCTTTTGTGGGGAAAGGCCGGGCCCATGGAGGAGGAAAAACAACTTCCTTCAGCTCACAGGGTCTTTAGGATCTAATGACCACAAATATTTGAAGCACGCAGGATTTGTACCGAAGGGAATGGCAAGCACAGAGGAAAACTGTGTTGCTGCCATGTGGACGGGGTGAAAGATGCTATTCATATTGGTTCAGACTCCTGAACTTTGGTCAGGCTTTTTTGTACTTCATGGTTAGAGCTTAAGAGCTTTGAAAACAAGAGGAGGAAACTGGTCTCTGGGAAGTGGTGCTCACATCTGGACACACCAGCCTCCTTTGTGCTCGCTTAGGAGATGTAGAAAGAAACCCCATTGGGTTCCTTGCCCCTTTCTCCCACGCTGGGAGCTGCAATCGCTTCTAAAATAAACAGGTAAACCCAGGTCATTACATTAACAGGGGAATATCTTGTTGCAGGCCCCTCTGTGGGCAAAGCAGGAGCTAGGGGCTGCTGGGGGGAGCAGGCAGGCAGAAGATGGTTCCGTGAACTTCTTTTCCAAAGAGAGTCCTTTTTCCCCTCGTGCTGGATGTGAAAAGCAGGAGGGAACTGGCAATCTGCTTGCAGTACTTAACATTTGGAAAAGGCATTGTGCCCTTCTGCTGATCACGAGCTGTCTTGTAGTGTGTGAGCAATGAAGGGAAGCAGTCAGAGCTGCAGTAATGATGTTACGTTGAATAGAGTGCCTTATTTATTTTTAGAGGCCGGTTTCACTCGGCGCTGCCCGCCTTTATTCTTGCTGGTTACCCACAGAAATGCACCGCTGCTCTCTTCATCGGGATGGGGAGCCAGGAAGGGTGGCAGCCCCGCATTTGTCTGCTTTCTAAATGCTGTGAAGTGCTGAGCCCCGGTGAGGACTCGTAACCTGGGCAGGAGGGTCCGGACTCTGAAAACAGGAACCTTGTTGCACCAAACTTGGTTCTTGCTCTGGCTCTGCTTGCCTCCTGCCCAGCACCAGCGAGGGGTTTTGCTGTCACCCTCCCTCTGAAGGGACGTTGAATGAGCAAGAGCTGAGAATAGGACATAAACTTCAGCTGGTGTGGCAAAAAGCAGCCACCAGCTCCACCTGGCCTGTGTCCTGCTGATCCCAAGCATTACAAAATGCCTTTGGGGTGCAGAGCATAAAGCAGCTGTGGGGGTTTCTTGGTTTGGTTTTTTTTTTCCCTTATTTTCCCTCTCTTTCTCTTTTTGGCTTGCTCAATTTTTTTATTGTCATGGTAACGGGGAAATTCAGTGTAATGGCTGATAGATGTTCACAGATCTCTTTCAAGTCTCAGTGGAAGGGGCTCCAGAAAAACCTTTAAAAGCCAGTGGGACCAGCTCGGTGTTGCCTGTGTTTTCCTGAGGCACCTTTCCTCTCCAGAGAAGGGCTTTTGGGACAGGTTTGCACCAAACCTCAGCTCTTGGTTTCCCTTGAGGTGTATCCCAGCATGGATTCCTGTGTTCCCACCTTTGGGCTGGAAGCAGATTGTATCCCTGACTCTTTTTTTTTTGGTCTTCTTTATTTCCTTTCCAGCTTTGAAGCGTGCAGACCCACCACTGCTATGGGAGACCCTGCTGTAGACCCAGCCCGAAGGACAGCCTTGGACCCGGCGCCCCAAGGCAATGGCGGGACGTCTCTCAGCGTCATCACGGAAGGTGTTGGGGAGCTGGCGGTCATCGACCCTGAGGTGGCAAAGAAAGCCTGTGAAGAGGTCCTGGAGAAGGTGAAGTTGATGCATGGCATCTCCTCCGACAGTTCAGCAAAGCCGGCCGGAGGCAGGGGCACAGAGAACACCCCACGGACCGCGATGGACTTGGTCAATGGAGACCTCGGGGAGGGCTGTGAAATCAGGTGCTTGGATGATCCGCCTGGCGCGGCCTCTAAGATCCAGGAGGAGGATGAGACCGCGGCCAACACGGTGAAAACCGCTCGGAAGCGGCAGAAGAACAACTCTGCCAAGCAGTCCTGGCTCCTCCGGCTCTTTGAATCCAAACTCTTTGATATCTCCATGGCCATTTCATACTTGTACAATTCAAAGGAACCTGGTGTGCAGGCTTACATTGGGAATAGATTGTTCTGCTTTAGGAATGAAGAAGTGGACTTCTACCTGCCACAGCTGCTGAATATGTACATTCACATGGATGAGGATGTGGGTGATGCCATCAAGCCCTACATCGTGCACCGCTGCCGGCAGAGCATCAACTTCTCCCTGCAGTGTGCCCTGCTGCTGGGCGCCTACTCCTCGGACATGCACATCTCCACTCAGCGACACTCCCGCGGGACCAAGCTGCGGAAGCTCATCCTCTCGGACGAGTTGAAGCCAGCTTACAAAAAGAGGGAGCTGCCGTCGCTGAGCCCAGCGCCCGATACGGGGCTGTCTCCTTCCAAAAGGACTCACCAGAGGTCCAAGTCGGACGCTACCGTTACCATCAGCCTGAGCAGCAATCTGAAGCGCACAGCCAGCAATCCCAAAGTCGAGAGCGAGGAGGAGGTAATGCTGGGGCTCTCCAAGGCTCAGCCTGCCCTGGGAAGGGATGCCCCCAGGGCTGTGCTCATGTGCTTGGTTCTCATCTCGTAGCTCCTCCTTTTACCATGGAGTGGGTTTGTCCTACTTGCTGCAAATGGGAGGAATTCTGATTCCTGTGTCCCTAAGCAAACTAAAACACACCAGTGGGATGCACCTGAGGGTGGTGGGATTCCAGAGGGGGATGGTTTTTTGTGTGAGGGGAAAGGGTGGCATTAGGTGGCTTCAAGGTAAGGCAGAAAGCTGGGTCTGGAGGATTGAGTCACTTCTTACACTGCTGAATTCCCCCCTGATTTGGGCAACTCAGCTGGTGTCTGTTTCACAATCTGCAGCCGTCTGATTGCTGTTGGAAATGTGATTTCCTCCTTGTGCCGACTTGCTCAGATTTAGCAAGGATGAGGTTTGTTTGCAGCCAGAAAGGACAGCTGGGAGCAGTGGGAAAGCAGATAAACCCATCAGCACCGCTCTCCTGGTGCCCTGGCCAACATGAGCCAACCCTGCTGGCTGTGGGGCCAAGAGCAGCAGCTTTGGGGTTTGCTGTGGCTCCTGCCCTGTGCTGAGCTCTGCTTTGATTTTCTCTCATCTTTTTGTAGCTCCAACGCTGTGGAAAGCCAGACTTTCCCTGCAGGAGGGACTGAGCTGTGTGGAGGGGGCACTTCCTGTTTCAGGGCCTAGGTGCTAACACAGTTTAATGGCAGAGCAAATGGCAGTTAAGTAGGTGAACGTGTGTGTTCCGTGTCTCCCAAACCCAAACAGCTCTCCCGGGCTGTGTGGGTTCATTTGGAAGCGTTGTCCTCAGCACAAAGATGCTCTGGTGTCAGAGCACGCTGTGAGACAGGGGGAGTGGTTTTGCTGGAGCAGGAGTTCTCCCAAAGAAGGTGCAAATCATTCATTTTGCACATCTGCTGACACAGGCTTAGGGAGCAGAAGGATGAGCAGCATCCTTTGGGGTGGGGACACAAAGGTTGGAGGGAAAGGGCTGGAAACGGAGCTTTATTTGTTGTACTGCTTTGTTTTGATGGGTTTTAGACTGGGATGGTGAGAAATGCAGGGCTGAGATGGCGGTGCTGAGCGGGACGGAGGCGGGGAGCTGGTGCTACCCAAATCAGAGGAGAGCAGTGCCTCTTCCAGAGCTCAGCAAGCTGAGCTGCTCCCTGGGGAGCTGGTTCCCCTCTGCAACAGCGATGGCTCCTGAAACCACAGCACCAAAGGCTCGTGCCCCAGAGGAGCTCAGCCGGGCTCCACCAGCAGCTCCTTTGCTGGCTCATCCCTGTGCCTTGTGTGGACAGGACCTTCAAAGCCAACTTCCCCATCTGGACATCTGGGATCTTGTGACCCTTTTTGGAACAGTGGAGTGTTTCTTGGCTTTCCTGCCTTGCCTGAGATTCCCCCTTTCCTTTGGCTCCGTGCTGGCTTGTCAGTTGTTAGGAGGGGCCACATGATCTCCTGCCTGTGCCAGGCGTGGAGAAGGCTCCTTTGGATAAGGAGGTTTCAGAGGTGTGAAGCAGCATTTGGAGGGGCTGGTTTGGAGTTAAACCCACCCTGTCCTGCTCCCTGCTACGAGCTGGGTTGTGGTGTTTGCTGATGTCAATGAATCTTTCATGTCTCTGCCTGCTCGGTGGAAAACAATCGGCTGAGGGAGAGCACCAAGGGCTCTGCTTGCACCGGCTGCAGCCGCTTGGATAACGGAAACCAGAGCTTCACATAAATGATGGATGGAAAAGGGTTTCTCTTGGCAGTGTCTGCAGTGGGGTTTGATCCAGAGGCTGGGCAAGCTGCTTACGTGTGGCCCAGCAACAGAGATGCTCAAGGTGCCACAAGAACTTTCCTGGCCTCTGAGTACCGGCTTCCTGGAGCTGGACTGTTTGAAGTGCATGGTGTCAGTGCTTCCTTTTGGGAAGGTCAGGCATCGATTCCAGGGAATTCTGGAATTCACTTTTTTAATCTGGTTTAAGAGACTTTAATCTACAAATTGCTCACCCAGGAAACCCACAGGTGCGTGAATTGTGTTGTGCTGGGAGCAGCCTTTAGCTCGTGTCCAGACTTTCTCAAATGAGAGACTTCACAGGGATAAAATCTCGTGAGCAACCTGAGACCTGGAGAGCAGGAACTTGCTGTAAGGGGATGCTCGTTTTGGAGAGCAGGGCAGCACTGTCAAGTGTGTCATTATAGAGATGGTCTGAGATGTGGCCAGGTGCCCTCAGCTGTGTGGGATGCCACAATAGGGACGGGCTGAGGCCGTGCTGCAGATGCAGCAACACACGTTGCTGCCCCAGAGCTGTGCTGTGCAATGGGGACACGTTAGTGCTTTAGAATCATACTTTCTTGCCTGTTTAAGTGCTAAACCTTTAAGATTGGTCCCTTGCTGTCTGCAGCAGGAGCTGGTCCTACCAGGGTTCAGTTGGTCGCATTGGGCAGAAACCTGGTGGTGTTGGGTCTGGTGGCTGATGAGACCTTGTTGGGCAGAAGCTGGCCATGGGTGGGATGTGGTGTCCAGCTCCCCAGGGATTTTGGCAGGGCTGCAGGCAGCAACCTGGAAAGAAAACCTCACCCAGGGCAGAGCAGCAGCTTAAACTGCAGTACAACAGCCATGACAGGGCCAAGCTACCACAAGCAGCTTGGCCTGACCTAGGGATGCCTGTTGGAGTGAGCTGGAGCTGGACTTGGAGCAGGGAAAGTCACCTTGCTGTCTGATTGCCTTCGTTTTGCCTCGCTGTGCAGAAGTGAAGCCTTGCTGGCTTTGAGTGCTTGTTTTTTAATGATGCCTCCTCTCTAAAGCCAACAGGATTTGCTGTGAAGGTGCAGCAAGGCCTCGCCGCGGCGTCCCCCCCCGGGGGTTTGGTGCACAAACAGGTTGTGCTGCCTTAGCAGCATGCAAATGCCTTTGCCTCTGCTTGGCTTCCTCCTCGCTGAGCAGTGGCAGCAGCACCTTAACCACTGCCTGGTTCCCTGCCTCTCTAGGATGGAGGAGGCCCCCCTGGGCTCTGCCTTCCCCCCCCCCCCAGTCCATCCGAGGCTTGGCTGAATTGGTGTTTTTGGTGCTGAACACACCTGGGATGTGCTGCTGCTCTGCAGCACCTCTCGGTGTGTCTCCTAGGGCTGTGGCTTTTGGGAAACACTTGGCAAAGGTGAAGCCCCACGATTCTGAGTTAAAGCTGGGTGTGAGCTGTTTCACTCCCCACTTGCCCTGTCTGCAGGCTGGGGTGTGCAGCAGTCGCCGATGCTCAGCACTTTTCTCTCCCCTGTGAGCTTCAGGATCTGACCCCGCTGTCCCTGCCAGCGTGGCAGCGCCGGTGATGCTGAGGAATCTGGGATGTGGTGGCAAGGCCTGGAGCTGAAGAAACGTTCATCCTGGGGCAGATGCGTCAACTTTATAGCTGAGACTTTGCACTTGGGTGAACCAGGGAGGATGTTCCCTGTACCCTGCTCTGCCTCCCACCAGTGGCTTCACTCCTGAAGCCTTGGAGGTAGGAAGGGTAAAGCACGCTGCCTGCCTGGAGAGGAGTGGTTCATCCCTTGGATCTCTTTGGGAGCCAGGGTGAAGGTTCCAGATACACAGAGCAGGAAGGGGAAAATCAGCTCTTTATTTGTGTCACCAGCTGGATTGAAAGCAGTGTTTTGAATGGGAGCAGCTTGTTTTAGCTGTGAGCCTAAACCCGGTGCCTGCTCAGAGCGGGGCTGATGGTGGAAGGAGCCGGGCAGACTCGCGTCTCCGTGCAAGCAGAAGCGTTTGCCTGAACTGGTTTTACTGGTCAAGTAAAAAACCCACTTTAATTAGGAAGCTGCTCATTGACTAATGAGCTCTGAACCCGGGCTGGCTGTTGAGCAGGGAGTGCTGGGAACAGCAGCTCCTCCAGTGCCATCGCAGGACGGGGGTGGTGGAGGAAGAGCAGAGCTCTCTCTCGTGCTGCCAACAGGGAGGTCTTTGGTTCTACCAGCACCATCAGTGTTATCTGGGGAGCAGCACCGAGGGTGGATGTGCAGATCTGGACATGCCTGCACTTTGTCATGGACCCACTCTCCAGACTTCATCACTTGCAGGCAGCCCCTGTGGTTGAAAGCTGCTTTTCAGTCAAGGGTGCCCAATGGGTCTGACTCTGGTCTTTCACTTTCTAGCCCATGGCCCTGCCTTTGCCAGTTGGGGTGTGGAGGAGCATTGGCCTTTTACCTCTGGAACTGTACCTTCAGCAGTGCTGGCAAAGGTGCTTTTCTCCGGTAGAGCTTGTTTCCTTGCTGGGATAACAGCAGCCTGGCTGCTGGAGAAATCCCTGCCAGGGTAGCTCTCTGGGGCTGCAGGGAAACGTGGTCGGTGGCTTGTGGCACAAAGGGTTTGGCTGCACAGGGGTAACACTTCATAAAATAACCCCTCTGCCCATGGGAAATGTCCCATTAACTTGGAAAGAGTTTCATTGTTGGGGGGTTAATTTTTAGGACCCTTTCCATGGTGTTCATTTTATCTGCTCAAATTAGAGGCTAGATTAGAGTCCGGGGGGGGAGGCAATAAAGTGGTTTTGTTGATGAGAGAGTCAGGTCTCAGGGCAGGTATCAGCATAGACATTCCTGCCTGCCCTGCCAGCTCCCATCTCTGCAGCTGGTTTCAGCCAAGAAAGCCAGAGCTGAAGCCTTAGTTTCACTTCTAGGGTAGGAGAGTGTTTTAAAGGATGGGGGTTGGAACTTGATGATCTTAAGGTCCTTTGCAACCCTGACTGTTTTATGATGTAAATGGGAAACTGGGACATTGAGGGATCTGTCAGTGAGCCCTGCTCCCTGTTTGGTACCAGCACAAGTGGCCTCAGCCCGAGGAGGCTCTGGTTTAGATCCCATTACTCTGGAAGCATCCTGTGCCACTTTAAGGGCCGCTTCCTATCCAAGAGTAAAAGGCAGCAGAATCATGATGGGGGGGGAGGTGGGGGGGTGCGGGGAGGGAAACAAACGCCGTGGGAAGTGACCATTATGAATGTGGAGTTAAACTCTTGCTTTTTCTCCCCGTCTTCCTCTTCCTCTCTCTCCTTTTAAATAAACACCACCCCCAAAAATGCCCCCCCCCCCCTTCCCTCCGTTTCCCAGGAGCTCTCCTCGAGTACGGAAAGTCTCGAGCAGTCAGCCTGCCCCGTAAGTGGCCCGTTCCGTGCTGTGCCCGGGCTGCCTGCCTTCCCTGCCGCAGCAGCATTTCCTCTCTGCCCCCAAAACACCAAAGCCCAGCAGCCGGCTGTGCACCGCGAGCAGCATTGAGCCCAGCACCACCACCACCACCCCCCCCACTTCCAGGCAGGGGCAAAACCAGTGCCCCCCCATTGCCGCTGTGCCGGCGCTGCTCTTACGGTGGTGCTGGTTTTGGCTCAATGTTTCCTGCTTGTGCAGTGAAACACTGGTGGAAATTTGCTTGCAGTGGTTTGGCTAAAATAAAGCAAACCCCCCCCCCCCTCCAAGGGGCTGGGGGTGCTCTGGGTGTTTTCCCCCCAAAAAACAGATAGAGAAACCCTCAGGCTGCCAACAACCAGCAAAGGCAGGGGAGGGACTCGGTTAATGCTGCCGATTTCAGTGTGAGCAGTCAGTGGCCTTTGCGTGGCAGCATCCACAAATGAAAGAGGAAATGCTGTTTCCTTGAATTTCACTTAAAAAGTTCTCTGCCAGATGGGGTTTAATTTGCTTTTTCCACGAATCATTTTCCCACCCCTCTGTGTGTTAAACTTCAGTCTCTCAATCAGACCCAAAAGGGTTTTCTTTCAAAATGAGCCTTTTTTTTTAATTATTGTTATTATTTTTTGTGCAATCAATAGCATCTTCCTCATCTGTGTCTTTGCCCTACGATGGGTGTGTGCTCTGTGTCTGGGATTCCCAGTGGGCTTCCACACGTTGAATATGTAGTCCATGATCAAAACCATGTACCCGGGCATAGGTGCCTTGCGTAGTGCCCATCCTCCAGGACAGGGTTTGATGGTGAACTCCATCCTTTTTAGCCTATAGAAAGAGTCGGTTGACACGTACCCAACTCCTGCTGGGTCCTTCTGTGCCTTCAGAGGCACCTTTTACATGTGGGCAGGAGCGTTGATGCTGTGGTCATGTCCATAGACAGGCCACAAGGCTTTTACCCCCATGTTCATCCCAGTGCAGACTCCATTCAGGTTTTGATAAGCTGTCTGGTCTTCAGAGGTGCAAGGGATGGTAGGATGCTCGGGCAGCTGTGGGTGCTGGTGCTTGGGTGGGAGGGAGGACACCAGGCTCTCAGGCCCACTTTGCCATGCAACTTTGGGTAAGTTACTTTACTTTTAACCCTTCCTGTTCCTCCAAGCCAAGCATCTCTTCCTCCAGGGCCATTTTTACACTCGGTAGAGCATTTGCAGGCTCCTTGGTCCCAGGGCATTGCAGAAGTGTCCTCAAAGCTCTCCAGCTGCAGTGCTGCTGTTGCCACCTTGACCATGCCACCCATCTCAGTCACCCAGGGCTGGGTAATTGTGAGAGCCTGGTCTTGAGGAGACCTTTTCTTCCAGGCCTTGCAGCCCCAGGTTGGTTTTCCATAGCAGATGGGGCTCTTTGCAAGCGTTTCTGCCCAGTTTGGAAACCTTCTGCAAGCTCCTGCACTGAGCTGAAGAGGAGCAGCATGTATTAAACCATGGCGGGTGTTGGTTGTCAGTGCTGATGCTGAAATCTCGTAGCAGGCAGCTAAGCCAAAGCAGCTCTGCCCTACTCAGTGGTTTCCAACTTGGACCAGGTGTGAATGACGACAGGCAGCAGAAATGGGGGGTGGCCAGGAGTTTGCCTTATGAAGCTCTGAAATGACTGGTGATGGTGGTTTGAATGGAGAAGAGGTTGGGACAGCAGGGAAAAGGTTGGTGGGACAGCAGAAACCACTTTGGCAGCTGAGGCTGGAAAGTGTCCCACATTAACCCCTCTGCTTGTTGAGGTGCTCAGAGCTTCCCCAGGCACGGTGGCTGTTTGGTCAAAGCTACAGAAGGATCCTTCAGGAAGGATGGATGAGGGAAGAGCATCTCCTGTCCTCTCTTTGCTTGGCTTCAGGACTGTGGCGTTCATGGGGCAGGGTGAAAGCAGCTCCCTGCAGCCCAGCTTCAGCATCGTGGGCTTTCTGCAGCAGTTTGGGAACGTGTTTCCAGCCCTGGTTCAGCCGAGGCCGTTTTCCAAAGCTGCTTCCCTGGAACCGGAAGCAAAACTTCCTGTGCTGAGTCCCCTGATAACACCAAGGAGTGGAGCAGCGCTCGGTGGGAAGCCCTGGGAGCAGGATGGGAAGGAGAGGACATTTCCTGGCCCTGTTTCTGGCAGGAGGAGCCCCGACCTGAAGGTTTTCAACTGGAGCTGGAGCATCAGAGCTGCAGAATGGGTCCCAGAGCCTGGGGTTGGGAAGGCTCCGTTCCCCTCACTGCGAAATGGGGGGAAGAGGCTTCAGGAGATGCTTTGGGATCCGTGGAGAGGAGGGGGTTTCAAAACTGCCTGTGCTTGCAATGCACACATTGATGGAGGCCTGGACCAGGAGGACTTTGCTCATCATCTGTTCCTGCATGTGGGCACCTTCCTGCCCGGGCACAACCCCAGCTCCTCACCAATGACTCTCCCATTCAATTACTTTCCTGAAACAAGTGATGCACAGAGCAGGTGAGGGAGCATGGGGCTGTTTTGAGGACAGGATCACCTACGTGCCAAGCCTGGAAACGTGCATCAACCCGAGAGCAGGAGACTCTTATAGGAGCAGGGGCATCGCAGCCAGCAGGGTTCAATGGGAAGGAGCAGAGCATCTCTTGAATCTCGCTCTGCTTCTGCAGAACTTGGATTAAATGCAGTCAAAGGCAACAGTTCTGGAGGTCGAGAAGCATTGTATGGGTGGCAGGAGCTGAGGCAGAGTGGGGCCTGGCTGGGACCAGGCACTTTCCCAGCATCAGGGGATGGAACCGCAGCTGGGGCAGGGTTTGAGATGTTTCCCCTCTGCCTGGTAGGTGAAAACCATCTTAGTGGCTCAGATACTGAGCAAATGCTCCCTCCTGTCCCAGGGACACCTCTGAGCATGGCCAGAGGAGAGCAGAGCACTGGGGAGGAGAGGCCGGTGCTTGCCCCCGAGACAGTGTGGAAGGATTTTTGATGTGGACTACAGATACAAACACTTTTCCACCCGCCCTTTCCCAAAGGGAACCACCAGACTGATCTCCTCTTTCACCATCCCTTTATTTTGCTGTGCAGCCGTTCCTGGCTCACCGGCGTTTTCCTTTGCTTCCTTTTCTCACACTCTGTAGCTTTCTGCATGTGCATTCCTGGCATGATCGTACAGTGAGCACTTTGCAAGTTTAATTCTGCATCTCAAAGGGCACAATCGGCTGCAATCGTTTGTTGGTCTGATTTGAAAGCTTGAACAGGGTGAGCAGAGCTCGGCTCGGGGTGCGGGGGGCTCCTGGGGCCAAGTTTGATCTGGATTGAGCCGTGTGGGAGGCTTTGGGATGGGGATGCGTCAGAATCCAGCGCGGGGCGAGGATGCGCTCCCTCTGCTGGCCTCCGATGGGGATGAGATTCCCGCTCCAGTCTCAGGGAGGAGGATTCTGGACAGCACTACAGGAGGGGAAAAGTGCTTTGATCCTGGCGTGCTCTGCTTCCGGGTGATGCGCATCATCCGGGAGCAGGGAAGAGGGTGAGATGGGAAGAGCTGCGGAGCTGCAGCGCCCTGCCAGCCCTTTCTAACGTTCTCCTTCTCCTCCCCTAACCCTTTAGCCCGTCCGACTCGCCCCCGAGAGGGAATTCATCAAGTCCCTGATGGCCATCGGGAAGCGGTTGGCCACGCTGCCCACCAAAGAGCAAAAGACGCAGCGGCTCATCTCGGAGCTGTCGCTGCTCAACCACAAGCTGCCGGCCCGCGCCTGGCTCCCAACAGCCGGCTTCGACCACCACGTGGTGCGGGTGCCCCACACCCAAGCTGTCGTCCTCAACTCCAAGGACAAGGTACGGGAGGGTTTCCCTTGGGAAGCAGGGGTTTGACCTTGGCACCGCCTCTGTTCGGGGTGCCAGGGGTTGTGGTGTCGCTCCCAGGGCTGAGAGCAATGGGGCTGGGATGAGGGGTAAGTACCCCTCAGGGGATTTGTCCTCTGGATTGTCACCGCAGCGGCCCTGGGCGCTGCTCCACATGTACTGAAAAGCTTGGTTTTGCCCCTCAAAAGACAAAGCAGCACCCAGGCTGCAAGCGCAGAGAGGGTTCTGCCGCCTCCTGTAGCTGCCTGGCGCATGCAGTGACCATGCCCTTGCATTTGCTCCCTTTAGGCGCCCTATTTAATCTACGTTGAAGTACTTGAATGTGACAATTTCGACACAGCGAATGTGCCCGCCCGCATCCCTGAGAACCGCATCCGGAGCACGCGCTCGGCTGAGAACCTGCCCGAGTGCGGGATCACGCACGAGCAGAGGACCAGCAGCTTCACCACCGTCCCCAACTACGACAACGACGACGAGGCCTGGTCTGTGGATGACATCGTGGAGCTGCAGGTGGAGGTGAGGCTGGGGTGGGACCAGGCAGGGTTCGTCCCTTGCTGGTGCTGTGAAAGGCAGCCGGGATCTGGTGCAGCAGCGTTGAAGGGATGGGAAAGCATCCCTGCCATGGGAAAGCAGCATCCCTGCTCCAGCCTGGAATGGGAGTTGTTTTCAGTAGCCTCATGTCCCACCTCTTGCACCTTTCCCTTCCCAGCTGCCGGAGATCCACACCAACAGCTGTGACAACATCTCCCAGTTCTCTGTGGACAGCATCACCAGCCAGGAGAGCAGGGAGCCCGTGTTCATCGCCGCTGGAGACATCAGGTGAGGCCGGTGTGAGAGCAGCCCAGGCACCGGCTCCGTTGGGGCGGATGATGAGTTGAGGTGTGTGAAATTCCTCTGCTGCATCCACAGAGGAAAACCATTGGCACGGGTCCAGGAGGGGCTGTGCAAGCTCTGCACAGTGGAAGTGCAGCCCCCTCTGTTCAGCCCCTGGCCTCTTTCCTGCCAGTGGAGTTCTGGATGTCGCCCTGGCTCAGGGTTTGGGGTGACCTCTTCTGGCTCTGGGTGGTTTCCCTTCTGCTGTGCTCTCGTGAGCCATCACCTGGAGCATTGTGTGCAGTGCTGGTGTCCTCAACATCAAAAGGACATGGAACTGATGGAACAAGTCCAGAGGAGGCCACGAGGATGAGCAGGGGCTG
>JBCJKH010053144.1:71847-105639 GCA_039877255.1 Loriculus beryllinus | reverse complement strand
CTCCCAGGGATGGGGGGCACTTCTGAGTGCACTGAGGAACCCAAGCCCATCCGCCCTGTGGAGCTCACAGCCACACACAGACCTTCTGCCTCTGCCCCCTCCTTCTGCCAGGGCCAGAGCATCACCTCTAGGAGGGATGACATGCTGCTGTCTTGGGGAGCCAGTTTCCAGAGGGGAATGAGCCAGCGTGGTAGTAAGCCAAATTCTTCCTTTGGAGAGGGTGGCTGCTGGCGTCTCCAAAGGACTAATGTGCCAGGGGAAGGATAGTGCATGCTGAGGTGTGTACTACCATGAGCTGAGCTAGCAAAGAGCACACAGCCCTTTTAGCCCCACAGCAAAGCAGCACCTACATGTGCTGCTAGCATCTGGATAGGTATCATATCAGGAGTCCAGGGCCTGTCCTTCGAATGTTTTCTTAAGCTCATGCTCTATGCAGTCTTTATTGTCTGCAGTTAGAGACAGAAAAGTTAGATACAGCACAGCAGCAGGTTTAGGATTTCCTCTATGTGGCTAATTAATGCCTCTACCGTGGAGCTTGGTGCTTTGCATGACTTGTGAAGACTGGGAGTGTCCCATATCATACTATGCTGTTGCTGCAGCCTGGCTGAAGGCTTTAACTGCTTCACCTTGCTCTTATGTATCTCTGCAACGTCACCTGTGCTGTTGTGTGCTGGATGGCAAGCAAAGGTGACAACCACAGTATTCAGTGGCATTTATGTGAGACAGGATGCTATCATGAGAGGGTTTCCTCCTGCAGGACATGAAAGGGCAGGGTGCTGAGCACTCACTTCCTCTGAAACTGAGCTTAACATGCTCAGAATATTGCAGGGTATTTTATTTTTTTTTTAATCTGAATAATTGATTTACTAATTTTTTTGTATCTAATTGATCTTATGTTGAATGATCTCATCAGAACTGGACCATGCTGGCTGCTGTACAGCTTCCCTGGTAAAAGCCAGGTCATTCCCTCCAGGCTAAAGACAGCATGGCCTAGCAGATAAGAAAGTAAGTGTATTATTATTCAAGGTCACAGCGATGTTTGGGGAATTATATCTCCCTCTCCTGTGTCCCAACCTACTGCTCTCCTCCTCAAGGCAAACTTTCTTTCTACTACTTGAGCAGACACAATCCATGCGCTTATCTGTGGTCCAGAATATTCATATGATGTAAAGAAAATTTCTAGCCCCATCCACAGTGAAAACCAAGTGGGGAAGTTGGTGGGGTCTTTAATATCTGGGTGCCCTTGGTCTTAAGATCATTATTTCACTGTATTAAAACTGCTGTCATTTGTTTAAGCATTTATATACTATCTTAAAATTCTCCGAGTATTTATTTCCAGGATCCTAGATGGTTAAAAGCTTGGGCTCAGTCTAGAATGTAAGTGTAGATACGATGGTAGGCTTCCTGTTTCTTTAAGAAGCCTTAATTTGTATCAGCTCATTTGACTTCCTTTACAGATAATATAAACCCACTAGTTTTTACTTAGGGAATGAAATATTGGCAGTGCCTGGACACTAGTATTGCTTCATATTGGATTGCAGAATTGTTTTCATTTTCTCTTGGGAAACCATCTGCTAAGAGGACTCTTAACCTTTTTTTGGTAGCAATCTAATTCAAAAGGATGGGCCTTCACAGACACAAACCCCCAAGGTGATAGTTTGTATGTCTTTGCTACAGGGAGTTAAATTCAATTGCACTCCAAAGGGTTATTAAAACTGAAGCATTTTAGGAATGCAAACTCAGGCTTACAAGCCCCACATGATCTAGCAATGTATTTTTCTTCTTTGCAATGCATATTTGCAGGAGTCAGAGTTGTGCTTTCCCCCCTGGAGCCTGTTAAACATCCAGCAACACATGAGTGAGCACAGAGCTGTTTCTGAGGAGCTTTAGTATGGACAGAGGTTCCTGATGAAGAATTCCCCATGGGTAGGAGTGTTCATTCTTGTGGGCATCATCCTCACTGACCACTTTGAGTTTATTTTCCAAATGATCAGGACTCTTCTCTCTGTGTACCGCGTGCCCTCACTTTTCACTGTCTCTGTGGGCTTGAGGAAGAGCTCAGTACCCTACAATGTGCTTTGAAAGCCCTGAGTGGGTGTCTTCACAGAACAGTTTCATGGTGGATGTAAAGCGCATGCTAAAACCTGGGGTCTGTGCCCAGCTCTGGGGGCCAGGGCTTGCCTTTGCCTGCTGTGCAGCTGAGCTAGTGGAGCCCATTAAGGTCTGTGCTGCAGGCTGTGGGCATGACTGGCAGAAGCTTGGGTATGATTTTTTAAACTGATGTAGCAGCATTCTCTTCAGTCCCTAGTGTGTGTCAATAAAATCACCCAGGCCTTATATCTGACCTAAATCTGTGTGACTGCTGCAGAACTGGTACCTGCTTGCATCAAACGAGGGCTTGCATTGCTGCATCGACCAGCAAGGTCCCAGATCAGCTGAGAATCCCAAGCACTTGGAGATACGGATGCTTATGGGTAGAACACAGATGGCTTAATATCCTGGTGTGGCTAAGACTTGGCACCTAGGCTGCACTGAGTGGCCTGACCTCCTGCTCTCCTAGACTGTGTCCCTCTGCAAACCCTTGCCTGTGGCATCCTCAGGGTGAGTACCTATAGATGTCTGTGCTGACCCAGGAAAGCTCCTGCTGGGGAGAAGGGCACCTTTCCTACCTGAGGTTTTGTTCTTTGGGTAGTTGGCAGGTGAGTTCTTGTTAAGCCTGATGGGGAAAACCAGGTGAAGTTAAGCACTGTCTTTTGCCACTGGGTCTAAAAGGTAGAGCAGTAAGCCAGGGAACTGAAAGCATGGGTTTTACATTCAGAAGTCTTAATAAGACAAAAAGACCTGCCAGTATGTAAGCAGGATAAGATCTCTGTAATTGCATTCCTCCTTGTAGATCCAGCTACACGGGCATTCCAAAACAAGAGTAACATACCCCAGTCCTAGGGCAAAACTGACAACCTCATATCAGTAATCTCTGTGGCTGTTTAGAAACACATTTAAATGCTGGCTTTACCTGTGGGTTCACAACCCAAACTAGAGAGCAGCACAGCTGGAACTACTGTGTGGTGTTAAAATTGCCTTACACTTTCCATTAAAGTATCACAGTTTCCCTTCCCTTTGACTTTGCCAGTTTCCAACTGTTGGGGCCAAAATTTTACATACCAGGTGTCTGCCCCAGGCTGGGAAAATCTGGAAATTATTTAGCCAAAAGGATATGTTCATTTCCAGGGATGAGGTAACAGGAGCATTCAGGTGAGCTGCCCATCTGAGAAACCTGGAACGGTTTTTCTCTGAGAGGCTCCTAGGCTCTGAGTCTGGGAGCAGGGTCTCCATCTCTGCCATCCCACCAAGTGTCAGGGAGCAGCTTTCTGTCTGCTCCAGGACAAGGTCTCAAATGAGGGGAGGTCTGTGCACACACTTCTGTTCCAGCTGAGATTTCCCAAGTGTGGTGGACACCTGCCGAGCTCTGAGGCTGGACAGTGATCCAGGTTGTGCTGCCCTGGGGGCTGGAATGAAGGAGGAGAAGTTGATCCTTCCCTTCACAACCACAATGCAGTGCCAGAAGGAAGGCACAGATCATGGAGGAGGTGCAGGAGATGGCAAGCAGGGAATCAGACAAGTGCACTGATTTTTCTGCCAGGACTGCCAGCAAAAACACTGCTTCTCATCCTGTCCTTCCCACCTGGGCAGCGTGTGCTGTACCCTTCAAAGGAGAAAACAGAAAGTGCAGACACTGACATGAGTTGTTACTCCCTGGATCTGCCCGACCAGTATTATCAAGCTTATGTCCTGCGTAACTCTGCTCCAGTCCTTGCCTTCTCACTTGCCTGTATTCTGGGGCAGGTAGATAACTGCATTCAAGTAACAGAAAGGTGGCAGCTTTGAGCCTTCAGATGATTGGGATCAAGCAGCACAGGTAACATCCAGCCACCTTCACACTTCCTTCTGTGCACCCATGTTGTGAACAGGCAATCCCCTACTCCTTGCACGTGTACCCAATCAGCAGTAACTGTGCTTGATGTGGGCAATTACCCAGAGCAGTGCTGCAGGAGAGGTGAGTTTTCTAACACAGATTAAAAACGCCAGTAGGAAATGGGACTGGCAAATCTGCTGGCATGGATAGTAGTTTAGCAATAAGCTTTTTGTTGTTGAATCTGCTTTTTCTTTCCTGTTTCACCATGACTATGTCCCAGGTGCAATCCTGTGTGGTGGGTTTTGGAAAATGTCAGTGCTGCATCCAGCCAGAAGCAAATGCAGATACATCTGTGGCAATTATGGGCTGCCATCCACCCAAATGCTCACCACCAGAAAGTGGCAAAGATGCAGATTGTGTCTGAGGATACTGGGAAAATGTAGGACTGAAAAGCATCTTCTTTCTCTGTGTAGATACATGCAGCCATGATAGTGCTACTGATGCCTTCTAGTGCATACAAGGGTGCTAAAGACTGCTTTAAACCCATCTGAGTTAAAAACAAGCCTTTTTTTCCCCAGAAGGAGAGACGATTAGAGTGCCTAAGGGCTTGTTCTCAAGGCTGTATGCGTTCTTGCTTTCTTCTCTGTTTCTTTTTGATTGCTTTTTGGCTTCTTAGGCTGCACTCTCAGTCCAGCCTTGCTTGTTCGTGCATTCCTAGTTTATCCAATTATTGTGTTCCTGGCAGTGAGGAAGTGCAATAGTCTCCTCTCTGCCTGCAGTAAAAGCAAATGCCAGAGCAGAGTGTTTGTGTATGTGTGTGTGTGTGTATTTGTGACTACTAAAAGAAAAAAAAGGTAACAAGCACAGTTGCATAGAGAACATAGGTTGTTTGTAACATTCTCTAAAGCCCTACGCTAAATAATAGAATATGCTGTGTAGGTACGAGTGATTAGGAAGGGGTTTCTGCTGGAACTACTCCTGCAGAATGACTCTTTGGTGTAGACAACTTCCCTGATCAGTTCATTCTTTTCAGAGAGATCCTGAGATTTCTTGGTATAGTCCTAGCATTGCTTCTAGTGCTGACCACACTTCAGAGCTGAGGCATCACCTCCCACTGTAACATCCACCTGCCTCAGCACTCCCTCTCACTTCATTACATCATGATCTTCAGTTTTGAGTCCAAAAGCTGTTAGGAGATGGTAAAAATAAAGAAACTAATCAGTTCCTTGCCTGCATTTAAACAGCGATGCTGAACACCAGAATAGAAATCACTTTCCGAGCACCATTAACTGCTGGGTATTGGCTATACTGTTGGCAGACTGGTGGAGAGTCATGCAGTGCTGACTAGAATTGAAATGATTGGAGCAAACTTTGCTTTTAATCAGTTTTTAAATGTTTTCACCTTGGGGTGTGAAGGCCCTGTTCTCATGCTGTCTGTGCTATTAACAGTGCCTGCCTGGGGCTGGAGGAGGTTTCCATCACCACCACATTCACATAATGACAAAAACCACTGAGGAGTTGCAACATAGCAAACCCAGGGGCTGCAGCTCCTTCCCTGGGGCTTTCTGTGCTCCTGCCTCTGCTTTCCTTTTCACCACCACTGCTGTGGAGACTGAGCCCTGCTGCTCCCAGAGCCTTCTCCAGAGGTAACCCTGGGACTGTGGTGTCCTCAGCACCCTGCTGAGTACTGCAGAGGCTGGAGTTAGGGGCTGAGATGTGACCAAAGCTCCTTTGAAACCCCACAGAGACCTACTCCCTCAGTGCCCATTGCATCAGTGGGGTGGACAAAATCCAGCTCCCCTCTAGTGAGTTTTTCATGGGGCTGGAACCCCAAGGAAACCTTTTCTGTTTGTAGCTGATGACTGGAAGGGCTAGCTAACACATCCAGGGCTCTGCTGCCCTTCCAGCTCAGGTCACAAGCTTTTTATAGCGCTTTCTTTTCACCCCAGACAGTTTACAGGTCTCATAGGTTGAGAAGTTTGATGTTGTGTTGGTCAAAGTTTTATCGCAAGGGACTGGTATAAGTAGTCGGTGATTTCTGCCACCAGAAGGATTGTAAGTCTTTCTGTAAATACACTGAAGACAAGGGCTGGCAAGGGGAGATCGTTTGACATTAAAATGGTGTAAGAGACACGTCCTGGTGGAATTTTCCAGTGATCCTTTGTTAGATCTCTTACTCAGTGCTCCCGTTTGTAGAGGGAACGCCCTTGGGGTAACCCTGAGACAAAGTGGGGTGCATTTCCTTGTTTGCAGTGTAGAGGAAGTATAACCTGTGGTGGGATGCAAACCAACAGGCAAAGGAGAAGATGACCTTTTGGGTTTGTAGTTCTTCTATCTGTCTGCAGTGAGTACCTTTCATTTCCACCTTACAGACTACCCATTTCTACCTGAAGAGGAATTGAAAGCACATGGTTGAAGAACTGACTGCTAGCTAGGTGAAGTCTTTATGCTTGTCACCTCAGAAGAAATCAACCAGATTAAAAACTAAAGCTGACATGCTCTGGGACGACTTATATTGTCAAAGCTCATGTATTCCTTTAGGAAAATAACTTACATGATGGTCTGATTTGTGGGGTGACAGTGGGAATTTGAAGCTATAGGAGTTAAATCCTGCAACTAAAAAAATGACACTTGAAAAAAAAACAAAAACCAAACCCTAATCTGAAGCAAGGATGTATATAAGAAAGCCAGATAATGGCTGGGATAAAAATCAGATTTCACATTTGATGACATCTTTAGGATTCTTTTTCAGGAGAGAATAGACTAATGAGTTCAATAGCAACTGGCAGCTCTCTTCTGGCCATTTTAAAGTATTGTTGAGCTCGGAAGCTCTTAAAAAAGATACATTCCATCTGTCAGAGTAATGTACAATGGATCTTCTACTGAGGCTCTACATGTGGAATATTTCTTCAGTTACACGGTCATCAAGTTGTTTGTAGAGACAAAATGCTACTCAGTCAAAGCAAATACTTCAAACTAGCTTAGCTATTGTTGAGAGATTTATTTGAAAACATGTAGTTTATCACTTGGGGACTGTTTTGTTTTGGGTGATTTAGCATGAACAGCACGGCTCCTGATTCAGCAGGAAGATCAGGATCAGAATCTTGTTTTGGAAAATAGATCAGGTAAAGCAGTAGTCCTCATTTTTAAGCAGAAATTGGAAATATAGTGGAGGTTAATGTGACCAAGTACTGGATGCTGCTCTAAAAACAAGGAATTTGGGCTAAAGATATATCACAGCAGAGCTTTGGGATGCATTGAGAGAATTATGTTGTTTCAGACTTGCCAAATACTTTTCATATGAATGTTGAAATTCTCAAGAGCCCTGTTACACTCTCACAATTTCAAACACTGAAACTGCACATTGCAGAATTGAAGGTGCCTTCAGTCTGATAAGCATCAGCTCTCTGGCTTCCTTTGATCTAAAAATCGCCTGGCTGGGCCCCCCAGCACCTATACACAGTGCTGCTGTGTCTTGCTGGGGGGAGGGACATACACAGCAGGGTTTGGAAAGAGAGGACGGCTCTTCCCACCTAGCAGGTGGACAACACCAACTTGCAGCTCAGCTCTTCTCCCCTCCATAGGGAAGCCCAGCACCAGCTTTAGGTCACATCAGTAGTTGGTGTCAGAAGGTGCTTTCTGTGGTATGGCAAGATCCCAGCTGAGTGTTGTGAAGTATCACTTCCCAAAAGAGGCCTAGGGTTGGAATAGAGATATAGAAAGTCTTCCAAAATGCTTTTCTGATGTGAATGGATAGGGCTGAGGGCAGTCTTTCTCACCAGGAGGCTCCGCAGGCATCAGGAGCACTCAGGTCCCAGCCAGGCTGTGCAACCGCCAGCAGCAGGTCCCACAGACATTGTTCTGTCCTCTCTGGGCCATAGGGAATAGGAACAAGTGAAAGGTAACACAGGACATGAGAAATACTTTTCATGGGTGCCTGTAGTCAAAGCGAGGTTTCTTGCTATATTTTAGCTCTATGCCATGAGGAACCCATCACGTGAAACCTGCAGCATTTGCCAAGTAATGTACCTATTGATCTGTGAGGAAGACGGCTTCTGTACTGGGCTGGATTTAACTTTATGCTGAAACCTTGCTGCATTGATTTATCTTTGCAGGCTAGAAAATATCAGAGAACTTTGCTAATGATTTTTCTTGGTTATTACAAGTTTAGTGAAAGATCCATCTGTCCCAGTAACAAACCAGGTCACAGATCCTGTAACCTTACAGCAGCTGGTCCACAAGCCTTGCATTTTTTCCCTATAGGTAAAATGTCTGAATTGATTTCCTCTATATGTTGTGTTCTGACAAGGAGATTTCAATGGCCATTGAATCCTCCTGTGGATGGCTTTTTTAACACATCTGATTTTGTTCTCAGATCACTGTTAAAATTGTTGATGATGATGGAAGTTCACATTAAAGCAATTTGCAAAGAGTGGCAGCCCGGCTATACATCAGCGTGTGGGTGTCAGGGCATTTATTCCTGATCCTATCCTACCATGTAAGACTTGTGCTTGGGACTGTATTTTCCAACATCTGTGAATGCTGTTTTGCTTGTCAGCTTCAGTAAGCAGACCAGAGCATTGTGCAGACTTGGTCAGAGGAAATCTGTATGAATTCATTTTCCTCCTTGTGTCAGCTTCACTGAAAGCACTGGCAAGAGAGAACTTCATTTCTGTTCCTTCGATGGCAGGTGCTGATGCTGAAATAATAATTAAAAAAGAATGATTAATTACTGTTGTGTTTGTTAACTTGGTGCATACAAGTTATGACAGCAACCTGGTTTGAGGTGCATGCTCTCAGCTGAATGGCACAGTACTTAGCTGAATGGCACAGTACATGTGAGCAAGTCAATTTGCTTCATGTGTTTCTGCTATGCACTTCAGCCTGATAGGTGCCTGGCAGTTACATAGGTATGGGAGTACAGTCTCCTGGGCCCTCTGCTAAATATGAGGCTGGCATGTGCCACTCACATCCCAAGAGCTGCTCTTAGAACCAGGATGTTTTCCTGTTGAGATGTTTGTATTGGTGCTCACGGCACGCTAAGTGCTCATTTTCAGCAGAATTTATTTTAATATCATAACTTTGATTATGATGCAATGCTTGGAACAGGTAACCAGATTTTTTTTAAATTATGGTTTTGGGTGATACATTTGGGTTCTCTTGGTTCATTAAATACATTAATTGCAGTTGCCATTGAATTAGCTTTGCTTTAAAGCTTTGTGTTTTATAAAGAGCAAACATGTCTCCTTCAAGCATTAACTAAATGTGAAACATTTTGCCCCAGAGGATGAGCATCATAAATGAGGGTAAATAGGACCAGAGTTCTACAGTAAAACTGCTAAACACCATAAATATCATGAATGCCACATACCATCTGCTTTGACTCAGGACTCTAACAGCTCAGAGGAGTTGGGCCTGACCCTCCTGGCAGAGCTGAGTTTGTGTCTTGTCAATGAGTCCTCTGCTTTTCAGCAGCTGAGAGGCACTGGTTCTACAGGATTGATCTGCACTTTGAGTTGAAAAGCCTCAGCCTGCAAACAGCCACAGCAGGAGCAGGCTCTTGCCTCATGCACCAGCATGCAGGTGCTGCTGAGCAAGGTGTCTATGGCCTGGCCTCTCATAAATGTTATTTAACCAATTTATTGCATTTGGAGGGATATGTGAGTCTTGACAGGAGAGATGCGAGACCCCTCATCACTTCTGTTTGACTTGTTGCAGTAGCAAATAGCTGCAGCAGTTATCTCCAGACTGAGATGATTGACTAGAAGTGATTTCTCACCAGGTGACATTTGCAATAATTATATGGTGCTTTACTTGCTCGGGAGGAAATAATCAGCACAACCTTCAAAAGGGCTCTGCGGAAAGCAGCTCTTGTAAAAACAATTATTTGAACCTCCTACTATGACTGCTCCCAGTACAGCTAGGAAACGAGGGGAGTGCACTGTGCGGACGGTAACTGCTGCTGGCTGATTAAAGACAAGCAGAGCCAGGAGGGAGAAGGGGTAAAGTCGAGGGAAATCAGATTTCCTTCTGAAATCCTGCATGTTCTCAGCATCTGCTTCTCTTTGCCAGGCTGCAGGTGGTGGAAAAATGAAAATGAGTGGTTGGGGGATCAGATCTACTGCGCAGGCTGGAGCAAGGCTAGAGGTCTAACCCCCCTGCTCCAGCCTCTGGGAAGAAGCCTTTTGGGTACCACTTCATCCAGGATTCTACAGGGGCATGTAAAACAAGTAATTATGCACTCTTCCCCAGGGGCAGGACTTTCCCCATGCTCCCCTCCTGCTGTGGCCCTGACAAATGATCCATTTGTACAATGGCAAGACTGGGAAGCTTTCTGCGGAGCTGAGGGTAGGTGACCAGTGCTGGGCCAACATCCCCCATCATGTCCTGAGACACAGGCTGGTCACTGGGGAGCAGTATCCCCACTATAGCCTGCAGTAACATGTTGGACCCACTGTGTGTTTCCTCCCTTCTTTTATGCCAGTGACCATGAGTGGTGTTTTACCCCCTGGGAGACATGGGGCAACCAAGGTTTCCAGCAGGTGAAGGAGTTGGGGTGGGAGGAAAACTCCTTGGAGGTCCCCCAAAGCCTTGCAGCCTCACAGTGTAGCTCAGGACCCTCCTGCCATCCCTTGCGGTGCCTGGCATGCACAGCATGGGGTGTGCTGCTTACCCAAACAGAGCATGTGGTAGGCATCTTCCTCTCACGATGCCCTCCTAATACCAGGTTAGCAGGCCATTGCCATGGCTCAGCCATCAGTTTTCATAGCACAGCATCACTTTCCTGAGCTTCAGTGCAGCATTGAAACCTTTACCTTGCAAGGCAAGTGCCAGGCAGGCAACTGTGCTCCTACAGCTACCTGCAAAGACTGCTTTTGCAACCCTGCCCACGAACCTTTGCTCCATCAGAGCTACAGACCCAGGACAAAGCCTCCAGTGCATCTGCTCTCCCTGTTTATGGTGGTCCTGGCTGAAAACTAAGCCTAGGTTGTTCGTCAAGGTGCCAGCCTTCTGGGCCACTTGGTTGGGATTTCAACAGGGTGTTGGCTGCCTAAACACCCTGTAAATGAAGGATCCTGGGTGCCTTCTAGTCCTATCCACTTAAACTGACTGCTGCCTGATGCCTGCTGTGAAAAGCACCTCCATGCCAGGGGTGTCTCTTCTGCCTATGGGCATGGATATTTCTTCGCAAGTGCTGGGTCCAAAGGGACCTGCTTCGATCGCAGCAAAGCTGCAGTGTATGCCAGCCCAGGCTTCAACGTTCTGAACTCAGACCTTTTTCACATAGGGTAGCACCATCTAAAAATAGAAGCCTACAGCTAACCGATGTATTGAACAGCCTAGCACAAACAGCTAGCACAAAGTTATCCAATAGATATAATTCTTCTGACATCCCCACACCCACTTTCTTGTTGTCAAGCTGAGACCATCCTGGAATATTTAAAATGGATTTTTTTTCAGTGAAACTGTCCTTATTCTTTTATAACAATAATAAAAAAAAAATAAATAAATCAGTCTGAACAGACTCTAAATAAACAAATCATAAATAATCATTCCCAAGCTGAGAGAAAGCTGGGAGAATGACTCATTTTGAGTGATCCTGAAAAAGGAGCCAGAAGTCCTGTCTCCCGTTCCAGCTAGCAAACTGTGCTGTCTCATCAGAAAAAACTGATTAGCTTTTCGTTTAAAAGAGGGTTCCTAGACACGTTATGTGAACATGGCACCAGGGCAACCTGCTGCTGACCCAGGACCCCTTGGCCTGAGGGACTGGTCCCAGCCTTTGCCTCCCAGAAGAGGTGCTGGGAAGTCAGCCCACGGCACATCAATCAACAGGGAGAAGATATCATTTTGGTTTATCAGCTGCTGGAAAGAAAGCAGAGTGCTGCTTTGGGGCACCCCAGGGTTTACACATGCTCTGGACATCCTTGGAGCTGGCACGGGGCTGTGCGATGCAGCAGGAGCTGCTGCGGGGTTGCTGAGCTGCACCCATGCCTTGTTTTGCCATACCCAGCCACATCATAAAGTCACCTCAGCTAAGGGCAGCCGAGGGCTGCTGGGTTAGAGCTTTGGCTGAGGCACATTGCTATTTCCACAGCACCCATCCCTGGAGGCACCCTTCCCATCGATACGGCTGCTGGCTGTGGGAGAGCCAGCCACTCGGGTGGGGAGTTATAGCCGTATTTCTGGCCTTCCTTGTCTTCTCAGCAGCACCAGAACAAAGTCCTCTGCAGTACTGGAGGTCCTTCTGTTTGCTCAGCTCCTTGGAGAGCACTGGCTGTGTTTGCTTATAGCTGCCTTGTGCAGATGCTGGCTGCACTCCAGCGGGAGTCCCCGAGCTGAGCCTGGGATGTGCCTTTGCTGCTAGGGATTTCCTCCCCTTCCTATGGACTGTGCAGACTTTCTTCCACTTTAGGCTCTGCTTCGGTGAAGAGACCCTGAACGACAGCAGAGTTGCTTTAGCCTGCCCTGCAGGTAATGCAAAGCCTATGTTGGTGCCCCCCTGATTCCCAGTGTCCCCATTAGTAAGACTATTGCCCATTGTTTTCCAAGGAGCGCACCCTTGTAAGGCAATGGAAGAGGTCTGTGAGCGTGCTGATGCTTGGAGTTAAACTCCCCACACCTTCTGAACTGGAGCCCAACCATCTGCTGTACAACTGTGGATTGGTCAGAAAGCTGCTGGTGACTCAGTAGAGGAAGCCGAGGCATGTGCAGTCTATTTTTAGCTATCATTAAATGTACTGAAGTGGCTTACTGCTGAGTTGAAGAAAGGACGGACAATCCTTGCTTGCCCTATTTAGGGAATAAATGTGAAAGACTTACATCCATTTCTAGAGTCTAAATTATAGGTGCTGCTGGGGAGAAGGCTGTTGGAGAGGAGAAATCTCTGGCCATCCTTCTGCATGGCTCCGGACAGCCTTTCCTTTCCTGCAGCATCAATTCAGAAGGCAACCAGCGTGTTTGCAGAAACACAAGCAGAGGAAGACTGGGCACTCACCTGGACACATACTGCAGCTACCTGGCTGTGCTCAAGTCTATTCAGCCCATCTTGAAAAGGATGCAAAGAAGTGATGGGTAGCAATGAGCCCAAGGGAACTGTTCAGCTCTTGTTTTACAAAGGGGAGTAGTAAGAAAGAAAATGATAAACCAAATTTTGTATTTACATATATATAATATCTAATGAATCTATGTAAAATAATAACATATGTATACCATATGTCTGTAAAAAAGCCTCTGTTCACCTTTTATCAGAACACAAAAAGATATCCCAGGAAACAGTTTGTAGATTCACAGCCAACAAAGACATTTTACTCACCCAGCAGAGAGTTAGCCTGCAGATATAGCAAAAATCAAGAGTGTAGTATGGTTGAAAGAAGGATGAGCCATTAGTGTGTATGAAAGGACACACAGAGAGATGTTAGTCATTTTTAACAAATCCCATTTCTGCCTGAAATGTCTTTTATTACTGGCTGAAAAGGAGAAGGAAAAAGTCACTTTTCTTTGTATGTGGCCTTGCCTGTGCCATGCTGACACAGTTCCTTCTGTGGTCTTTGTCTTCAAGGCTTCCACACAACAGAAAGTGAGAAGCCTTTCAGATGGGGTAAAAGCTGACAACTCAAGGGGAGGAAGTTGGCAGGGATGAAGTGCTTTTCCCACAATTGCCATAAAGCTGCTTTGGGAAATGGGCTGGCAGGGCTGCTGCTGGGGTATGATGGCATAAAGGAGTGACCAGACCAATACAGGAAATGAGCCAGATGTTAAAAAAGGCAGCAAACAGGTCTTGGTAGGGCACCAGCACGAGGGTGGCTGGGGATTAATTGAACTGAGATCTTCCTTCAGGAGGAATTTGTCTGATGGGAGCTGCATCAGAGACTGGGTGGAGACGTTTGGATTTGGTCTGTGGATTGTTGCTGCAGTTGCATCTGTTCTTTAAAAAGAGACTAAGAAAGCCTATTCCACCTTCATTTGTCAGTGGCAGCGGGAAAGGCTGCTTTGCAGCAGGCACTGCTGCTCCTTAAAAGCTTCCAAATCTCCTCCATTGAGATTTTGTCGAGGTTTATGTCCTTGTGGTGGCTGTGGTCAGAGCAGCGTGATGGGCTCACAGCAGTAAGAGGCAGAGCATATGTACTGAAACAGCTGCAGAACTGTAAAATGAGTCAATACACCTAAAAAAAGACGGCTGGTGGAGAACAGAAAGGAGGAAGGGCCCCGAAAATTGAAAAGGAAGAGGATAAATAGCCTTTTAGAGCAGTGAAAATCTAGAGAGATCCATGCAGTGATCAATATTCAGGGGAGAGGGGAGTGTTGATGAGAAAAAAGGCATTTTTATGTTCTGGAGCTGTAGGGGTGGTCTGCTGGCTGTCCAAGACGGTTCACACATGGGCCTTGCCTAGCAGGTATTTGTGACCCACTCTTGAGAACATCCTCATTGGCACTGAAGCAGGTATAAAGAGCTGGTGCTGCCACCCTGCCTGCGCCTGAAGCTGTGTCTGAGGGCAGTGCTGCAGGGCAGTGGCTGAAACAGCCACTTCCAACTGCACACTGCACTCCTGGTACTTGCACCAGTGTCATTCACTGTGGCATCCATATCCCCACCTGCCTGCTGCTGATCACTTGTGTGGCTGGAAGAACAGGGCTTGTTTGTCTGCTCTGGTGGAATACGACACAGGAGCTATGCAGAAATAACACTTTGCACTTTCCTAGTCTGTTAGTGGTGTAAATGTCGGTGAGAAACTGAACACTGAATGTTTAAAAGAATATTATGCATAGGAGTTATTAGAGCTTACATAGATTTGGTGGCTGAACCACCTGACAATAATCTCTTTAACTTGCTGGGCCAGGAGGAGGCATTTACTGTCACATCTCTAGGAATACCACAAGATAAAAAAATCAATATTAAAGTTAATATTCTTAACAATATTCCCTGCAGAGAGTCTGTCTGGGATTGTGTTTCCTTGTGGTTGGTCTTTAAGTATAAGATGCTCCTCATGGAGAGCCACAGCTTCTGCTTGCTGTGTGTTTCCAAAGCACCAGTCCAAGACTGGTGAGGTGCAGCACCAACACAAAGAATCTTTGTGCTGCTGCGAACCCCTATATTTACAATGCACTGATTCCTTCTTTTCAAAAGCAGCCTTGTGATCCCCATCTCTCAGGCTGTAAAAGACACTGTGCTGGATATGAGCTACTGTGCCGGATATGAGCTACTGTGCCAAGGCTGGTGCTCCCAGCTATGCTTGGCTGGAGGCAGTAGCATCAGTGCAGGCTCTCAGCACCCAATGTCTGCGGCCATTTCAGAGGTATTGCTCCTTTCTCTCCTGCATGTTCTGGCAATTTGGGTCTCAAGATGTACAGGGCTGCTTTGCAGCAGACTGATTTTTCCCTGGTGGCTGCCCAGTGTTTTGGATCTGTTTGAATAGTTTGAATATCTGTTGGATAGTTTGAACGTTTGAAATTTTAGAGGCTGATTTCACTCCTCTGTTCTGACTGTCTATAATCATTATTCATTGATGGATCCTCAATTAGAAAGAATTTCCTCTTCATTTTTTATTGGAAGAAATTGAGCATTGGTAAGAGCAGTGATTCCAACTGGTGGAGATGGAGATGTTCTCTCCTGCTGCTGCATCTCTCCTGGCTTCACTCCAGTTTCCATCTGTGCAAAACCAAAGAGAGGACTGTGAAACATCCCAGCACACAGCAGTGGAAATGCCTTCCTTTCTGGGGCTTTGGCAACTTTGGGTGGAAAACTTGGGTTATTCCAGTGCTGGACATTACACAGCCCGCCTTCTCTCTGATGTTATTTCAGTTCCTGTCTGAGACCCAACAAGATCATCCCATTGCCCCTGCAACCTGTCTTTAGGGGCATTTCTGACTTTGAATCACCCAGTTGTATAATTTGATCCTTCTCTTGTACTTGTCATGATGTTGCATAGTCCAGGGACTCTTGCACTGGGATCTTTTCGTTTATATTTTCCTCTGATTTTTGTTTTGCACACTTTTACCTACAAAATTCTTAATGAAGCTGCATGCTACTGCAGACAATAATTGTTCATGCATGTATGGATGCTGCTTGCTGTGCTAGAGAAAATCCCATTGGCTCCAAGCATACCTATTTAGTATTAAAAGGAGTTTGGCTCTTTTTGGCAGTTGCTATGTAATGGTCTTTGCTGTGGAGAAGGGATCAATTGTGTGACTGCTGACTTTGTAGGTGGCGTGTCCCTGTCTTAGAGCTGGATGCTCTGTTGCAAAGTGGTTGCTTGTGGATTTGTATTTTACCGTTGCCACTGTTTTACCATCACGCCACTCTTTAGACATTCATTTCCTTCTATAGCTCAGAAGAGAAGCATTTTATTTAATTATTTTTCTTCTGTTATGTGGGAAAACACCTCATCTGCCTGACCACTTGCACTTTGAAACACTTTGCCTTGTTTTCACTGTATTGTTCTATCTTGGCTGACCCAGCGTGGCTCATCAGCTTTAACTGGTGAGAAAGCACAGGGTGTGTTTGCTTTTCCCTGAAAACCATTTTCTGCTCCATAACAAAATTTAAAGGCCAATAAAATGCATTAATAACCTGCCTGAATGCAGCTGGTGCTGGGGAGAGTCGGGTGCCCTGCAGCCTGCCCTATGGCAAGGCAGCAGGGAGCCCCCTGCTCTCCTCCCACTCTCTAAAGACACCGTGTGTGTGTGATGTGGGGCTGGAAATGCTCGCTTGATGAGTAACCCGGTGAGCAGCTGATCCTCTGCCTGCTGGTGGGGTTTCTGCTTGGAAAAGGAGGTAGAGTATCTCCAGGAGTGGGTACAAGCTGTCTTTCCTCTGGCAGCTCCTCCACAAGCTCCCACCACGGATGCGGGACCAGCAGGGCTGCTTGGAGGGGAGCAGGAGCTGCCTGCAGGAGGCTGGCAGGGAGACAGCACGATTTCAGCCCTCCTGGGGTTTAAAGGAATAGAATTCACATGGGGGTTTTATTTAGCTATAGCTGAGCCCTCGGTGCTGCTGGTTGTGCCCATACTGGAGCTAGACAGCCACAAACTGCTTATTAAAGCTGCTCAACCAGGGGATGGCAGCTTTGCTCCTCACCTGGTTTCTGTGGCCCTGTGAGCCCCCACAAGTGTGCTCAGGTTGCATCTGGGCTGTGCTGTGCACAGGGCCACAAATCAGGGGCTGTGGGAGAGGGGAGAAATGCTGTCTGGGGATGAAGCTGGCATCTGCCTTGTAGCAGGGACAGTGCCCATTGTTTGAGCTTTTCTGCTGAATATGGACTATGCACGAGCACCTTCAGTAGCTTTGGTGTTGCCTGTTCTGGTCTGAATTCTCCTTTGTAGTCCTGCTCTGTCCCCGAATGACCAGAGCTCCTCCTTTCCTGCTGACTGATTCCTTTCCATATATGTTTGCATTCAGGTATTAAAGTTGCAGTGAGTGGAAAGGTCAGTGCCTTTAATGCTTTCCTCCAGGATGCTGCTGAAGAAATGCTTCAGCCCCTCCACACCTTCCTCTCCATTGCAAGAGAGACCTGCAGTTTTCCCAAGCAGGACTACAGCAGACTTTTAGTGCTTCCTTACTGATTTGTCATGGCAACAAAGTCTTCCTTATCTTTTTGAACATTCTGTCTTCTCAGGGACCTTCAGGACTCCTGATTACAAATTTGTTTCAAAGTTCTGATTGTTAAACAGCGAAAATAGCAAAGCCAAGGTGTCTGCCACTGTAACATTTCCTAAGTGTGACCTGCAATAACACCATGTAAGGGCTCATGCGGTCACAGTTGTGACCCAGGCTGCCCAGATTTCTCAGCCATGGAAGATGATGCAGTGGGTCTGCAGTGGTGCAACTGATCAAAAGTAGGGCAAAGGACTGAGGTGAGTTTAAGTGCCTCAGGAGGGGGACAGAGAGAAGCCCCTGGCTGGCTGGGGCTGCTGGGCCACCTGTGGGATGGCCTGGGTGCAATAGAGATGAATATGGATGCATAATCTGAGAGGAGATCAGCTGAGGAAGCCTGAGCTGTCTTTATACGCTCCTTGCAGAAGGACAGGTCCCTCGACTTGAAGGAGTCACAGCTGGTATCTTAAAGCAAGGTGTACATCATCACTGTAATGCACACCCTTCATCCCCTGCTCTGCTGGAAGCCCAGGTGACCAGTAGCTAGGCATTCATGTTCACTAATTGGCAGTCACAGTTAGCATACCTCTGTGTAATTACAGCTCAGCACCTGGCCATGCCTATGAGGCTGGAGCAGAAGCCAGGCTGGTGAGTGGAGGGTTTCCCAGAGGCCTGATGAACGCGGGGTTGGACTATGCATTGATTACAGCTGTGTGTGAGTGGGTTAAAAATAACTCCAGCTTTCCAGAGGAATGTATTTGTATGGAGTCACTGAAAGGCTGTAGTAAGAGATCCAGGAGAGAGCAGGCACTGGGAGCAAGTTAAGAGACAGAACTTCTGGGGCAGGGTGCTCTCTGGAAAGGCAGGCTGGGTGGCTGAGCAAGGAACCTGCTCCTGTTCGTTTGCTCTCTGTGTTCAGGGACACAAGATTGTGTATGTTACATATGATAAATAAACATCCATGCACCAAGGAAGTTTAACTCTCATCATCAGTTGTATTGCACTTGAAGCAACCTGGCAAGACCCCACGTATTGGCTAATCCTCAGGCCAGAGAGAGGTAACAGTATGTTTAATATGTTAATTAACTACTTCATTACAAGTCTGATTTTCTGTTTTGAGCATATTGCTAAGAAGGCTTGTTTAACAAGTACAGTTATTAGTTCATCCTGTTCATCACATGAGATCTCAGCAAAATTGGTAGCTTAGGTGTAACAGCAGAGCTAATCACTAATATACCTGAAACAGAGCCAAAAAACTGCCAACAGACAAGGAGCATGGCAGCAAACTGAAGGGACACACACACACCATTATTCTGCAAGAGAGACAGTGCTCTGAGGTTTCCACTCAGTGATCATAATTAACTCTTCATGACAGTGATGTGTTAGGATGAGAGGGGAGTATCAGAAGTGTGGGATTCATGTACAGATTCAGGTGAGTGTTTTCCTAAAGAAGTTCCCTGAAATACATCCCCAGTGTACAATGGATGGAAAGGAGGGAAACAGTGACATTCACATTGGTCAGAGCAGAAAACCTGTTTGGTGTACTTTAGGTGTATCAGTGATTAGGCACGGCATGTGTTGGAAGCATTGCAGCAAGGTGAGTTTTGAGGAGTTTGAAGGCAGATGTGATAGCTGCTGGGAGTGTTTTTCTGGAGTATCCTTCATCTTAGAGGGAAAAAAGTAAAAATGAAAATAAAAATAGAGATATTTTTCATTGGCTACGCAGCATTGTATTGCTTCAGAACTCTGCAAAGGCTGCAAAAGGAAAACCTGTACAGCAGAAATGTTGCTTGAGAAATAATTCCTTCCGTGACACTTCACATAATCTGAATGAATTTTTCCATTGCTGCCTTTAGTTACATAGAGGCCTTTCATACACCCAGGTCTGTTGATCTCTGATAGAATTGCACAAAGGAGGCAGCTCATTAACTCTCATTCTGCACTGAGCATGTCTTGATGTGCAGAGCGCTGACAGCACAAAAAAATCCTTTCTGGCTGTGTAGGTAGGGATAATAGCAGGATTGACAGTGTGTACCTGCTGCAGGCAAAATAGAGGGGATCCTCCATCTCCTCGGTGTTTCATCTGAGGAGTAATGACCAAGGAAGGTGATGAGTGATTGTGGAGCCGCACCTCATATAAAACACTCCTGTGATACCCCCTTACCAGAATGACGATACAGTTCCTACAATTCAACACGCATTGCGGTGTCTCAAGTCAGACCATTGATTAAAACACTAACTTTTAAAAATTCCTACTACTACCAGCTAGTCATTGATTAAAATAATCATACCTTTATAAAGGTTTTCAAGCTCTGTGGGTACAGAGGGCTTCTCAAACATTTAACAATTCCAGGCATGAACAGTTTATCCAAACGTTTTACTTGCAATATTGCAAACAAAGCACTGTTGTGTTAGTGTGGGGAGCCAGAAAGCAAAACTGAAATACTTCTGTTATCTAAACTGGATGGAACTTAACAGCATAAATGAGAAGAAAGTTTCATTTAATGTACAATCTTTATAACTAGAGGATGCTAGAGGTCAAAGGTGGGATATTTTAAAGGAGAAATTGACGGTCCCTGCCCATGGCAAGAGGCTTGGAACTTGATGATCTTAAGGTCCTTTCCAACCCTAACTATTCTATGATTCTATGAATCTATGCATGTATGATGGGCATGCAACTTTGTGGTTTTGCTTTAATTTCTTTCTCTCTGCTCTGAAATCATAAAGGATCATGATGAGAGGTTAAATTACTCCATTAGAGTTAAATGCTGGTGTTACTAATGGAAAAAAGATAAAAAGCAAAGAACAAATTCATTATTATGATGGCTTGGGTGCTTCATCATCTTAAGCAGTGTCTTTCTCTTTCCCTAAACTAGAAGATGGTATCAGGCCCAGTTTAAGGTGGGATCAGTCTTGCCTCTGTAGATAAAAATATGATGGCTCGTGCAGAGATAGAGGGCGGCTGTGAGGTTTGGGGTAGCTGCTGCTGCGCCAGAACTAATCCATCACACCAGATCCACTGAGCCAGCAGAGCCCATAGGTCTCCCCTCCTCCTTTCCCTGCAGTGCCCCAAAGCCACACGAGTACCTGCCCCAGCACCGTGTGTGCTGAGGAGCATGGTGAGGAGGCACATCCGCAGGCAGTGATCCCGGTAAGGACATCCCTCGTACCGGGGACTCGGTGGGTGCACAGGAACCTCCCCAGGACCCTGAACATCATGGAGCTGTGGCTGGTGGCACAGCTCTCCAAACTCAGCATAGGAACAAGCTGCTTCGCCCCTGCTCATGGCTCTTGCCAATACCCAGGCACTCGCTCCAGGCTAACACAGCCCTGACTCAACCACAGCAGCTTCCAGAGACAGGCAGCAATGGTCTGCATCTGCACGGCCTAAGTTCCAGGCTGGATCAGTCCAAGAAATTTTGTATCTCAATAAGTGATGGCTGAAATTAGACCTGAAGAAAGCAAATTTTTAATGTCAAGTGGCACTGTTTCATTATGCAGATTTTCCGAAGCTGCAGCCAAACCAGTCCAGTGCTTCTTAATTGCTTAATATGATAAATCATGGCTTTTGCCAACTCCTTGCCTAATTATGTATTTTATTCATTGTAAACATCAGCTCTGAGAAGATTGAAGGGCGGCTACGCTGCGTTTCCACAGCCAATCTGATGGGCTGTAGTACAGCAGCCACCTCTGAAACTGTATTTAGCTTGTTCTCATTAATGTGGCTGAAATGGACCTCCAATAAGTTGTCTTTTATACCCCTTCTTCAAAATGAGGACCCTTTTCACCATTTCCAGGGAAACTGTGTTTCTGAATCTATTATAAAAGGTTATTCATCTCATCTCCTGAGGACTTGCGTATTGTCACAAAACATCATTTAGCCTCTTTCCGTGTTTTCAGTCCACTGTTTCAGAGGTCAGTCCAGCTTCTGGCAAGACATGGGGGCTCCTCTCCGTCTTAACTCGTGCTGCATCATCCCAAGACTTTGTTCTCTGTGTATGTGTGTTGTACTCAGCACCAAGCAATTCTTAAAAACTGGAAAAAATTTTTTTTTGAAGCCACCAGAAGTTAAATTTCAGGTATGAGTAAATTAAACTTTATCAAGCTGTAAATTAAGGTATAGGTTGAAGGTGGCAGGCACGTGATGGTCCTAAGCTCTGTAGAGCCTTGATAGGCAGAAGCCCTCTGCCCTTGGGAACTCACAACCTGATGCATGTGAACAGAAGGATGCTGTCTGTGCACAGTATGCAGGAGGAAAGGGCAGGCAGTGGATGGGATAGGCATGATTTTAGCCCATCATCAAACCCACTCCTCCTGAGGGTAGCTGATGCAGAGCAGCACTGGTGGAAGAAGCAGCACCAAGTGTATTCCCACCACCAGCTAGCCACAGGGGGTTTGCTTACACAACTTCAAAAACACTTCCATCCAGCATTGCCTTGTAAACAGAACAGTGCTTTCATTTATTGAGCTTCATACATATTAATGTTCATATACTGACTGCTCTGTCTGATCTGCTTTAATCAAGAGATAAGCTGAATTTCTTATCTTGTTCTTCTGCAGTAGGAGTTGAATTTTGAAGCAGCACATTTTCCTGCTGTGTTCCAACTACATTTGAATTAAACATGGTCATAGTAGTGGAGAAAGTATCAATCTCTCTATAAAATCCATTTGTACTAAGGGTGGTGTATGATACAGCACTTTAAAGTGATGATCATTAGAAATAACTGCTTGGGACATTCTAGTTGAGGAGAAGAGCATTCAAGCCATCTATATTAGCACAGTAAAATATAAACATCTCTGTCATATTTATAAACTGCTGAAAATGAAAGTTGTTTAACTTCAGGGATTTAATATCACTTTAGAATTGTTTTCCCTCTGGTAGCTGACAAGATGAACCATGCCTGTTTGAGTTTTGAGATCATGGTTCTCCTCTTGCAGATACGCTATACTTTCTTCAGAGAAAGCAGATCAGAGAAATGAAGGTCCATTTACAGAAGTACGTATATAAGATGTGATCATAGCTGCAGAAATTACAATCAGAGTTGCACATAGCAGTTGAAATACCCTGCACACAATTAGATAAATGGGCAGTTCCCCTGGCCAGCAGCTGCATGATGGATGGCTGCAGCTTACTGTACTGCAGCTGCACGGGCATCTTTGGTATCTGTTTTATGCACATTCGTTTCATGTGAACCGAGGCCAAACTTCCTGTGCTGAAAACTACTTTAAAATTTATTTCCATAGGAATTCCTAAAGTTATTAGATTTATTCTTGTACGTTGTGAGCAATGCCTCTGTGCTTCCTGGCTTCTTTCTTCTTTTTCTCCCTTTTTCTGGAGGAGCTGAATAATTCATCATAGAGAGAGGAACATAGGTTTTAATTTTCTGTTTTAGTAAAACAGAATGTCAAAGCAAGCACTGTCAGGGTTTTGCTCATTGTGACTCAGATTCATGGAAAAGTCACTGCAAAGTGTCTGGGCTCTCATTTTAGTATGACCATATCCTCCTCACTTGTAGGTCTACTCTCAGCCTTGTGTTTTCTCAGTATAATCTTGAAAAAAATATCCTCAAATTCAGGGAATTCTGCCAGTACAATCTCTGGATAGTTTGACTGAAAAACATCTCAACATTATGGATTTTCATTCTCTGGTCACAGCAGGAGTTTTTAAAAAGAACAAGGCTGTGTCCTGGAAATCCTTACTGTTTGTTGGAGGTTTTGAGGATTTTTGTGTGTGTGTGTGTGTGTTTAGTTCATGCTGAGTAACTTAGTGGGTTTCATCAAAGTCATCTGAGAACTCTCCCACTGAGAAAACGATGCATTTTTAGATATATTATTAGCAATAAAACTGCTGATGCAAGAATCGAAAGCTTTACCTTGTCAATCTCAGTCTGAGTTAAAAAGCAAACTTTGTAAAAGTTCAAGAGTTTCACAATTCTTGGTTTGTAAAGTTGGCAGTTGAGTACTTCACATTAGACACACATCAAATGCAAGTGTATCATCTTCAGAGTGAAGGCGTTGATTGGCATGGATTGAGTTTGAAATGCTCTTCATTGCTGGTGACCTTTGGCACTTAAACCTGTCCAACACTTGATGTTCCTGGTAACCTGCCATAAACTCATAAGCCACTTGGAAAGTGTAAATACAGAGGGTCCCCAGCAAAAGGTAAATCCTGTGCTTCTGACAGCACTGGCTGGAGTGAAAGGGTCTAGGGAAGCGAAGAGCTGTGACCTGCAGACGTGCTGCAACTCCACTGACTACACAGGCTGTTGGCAAAGTGCAAATTCAGGTGGAGTAGATGGCAAATCTGTCCGGAAAGGCAGGATAAGGATGTGATGCTTTCACACTTGAGAAATACCTGTGCTGTTGAGGCCTCCAGTTTGAACATGTCATCCTTTCCCAGTGACTTAGGATGACAAAGAGCGGCCAGCAAACAAACTGAAGCATGGCTACCCTGCCCTGTGGATGGCATGCCTCTGAGCAGCCCTACACTCATGAAGTATGAGCAATTAACAATGACTTGTTTGCTTCTGAATAGCAGCAGGGTCTTAACCCAGCTTTTCCAGAGAGGTTTCCCTCCTGTTTGCCCATGCCAGTCTGGTTCTGCGCTTAATATATTCAGAAACTAGATCACAGCCTTGGAGCCTGTGTTGTGTAGACACAGGCAAGTGTCTACACAAGTGTCAACAAAAGTGTCAAGACAAACTGTCAGACCCATGAAGAAGTCTGAAATAATGTTGCTGCAGTAGTAAAAACCCATTACTTCTAACTTGGCAGTCTGTAAGATATGGGATGTTAAGCACAGGGCATGCTTTCTGTAGGGAGAGATTGTTATCTCCAGATCTCTCACACTGTCTTGGCAAACCCATATCTGAAGGGGACCACTTCAGAGGCAGGGGGTAGCTTTGTTTGGGTTTTGGCTCTGCTGTTGTCAGGTAAGTGCAATGCATACTCAGGTACTCAGTGCACATTGCAGATACCTTCTCAGTTTTGAGTACTTACTTTTCAAACCGTGTTGTTTAAATACCTGTTTTTTTCTCAAAAAGGTTAGCAAATCCTCCTCGCCTCTCGCGCCTTTCGGTGTCACTGACACTTGTCAGGGGATCTGACAGACTTGAGAGTGTAGTGCTTCAAGGCACAGATATGGCTCTCCACCAAGAGCTATTATTTAGGGCTCAATTAATCTTTTGTCCATGCTTTGCCTTCAGCAGCTGAGTGAAGCTCCTCACAACGTGCACTGTGCCTTGTGGTGGGTCGTTGCAAGGACTGTGCTGGCATTTGTCTAACACGCCACTTGTCTCACTCTTTCTTGGATTATTTTCTTGCCTAAAGGTTCTTATTCAGCCATAGCTGCCCCCAGGATTTCTCAGCCCCAGCAGTTCATATGGTGTTTATATAGGCTCAGAGGGGAGCTCTCAGTTGCAAGTGCGTAGGGGTTGACAGGCCCCTTTGTGTCTTCCTTATGCTTTGCATGTGAATTTTGTATTGTTTCCAGACAGGGTGAAGCTCAGCTGTGTGTGGTGTCTGGAGCACACTACATCTTTTTGTTTTCTTTCTCTGAGACTTCCAAACTTGAAAGATGGTCCTACGCTCTTTTTAGGAGAAGCTGAGTTGATCTGTCTGACTTCAGTAGCCTCACACAGGCACTGGAGACCCTTGTACATGCAGAGCTACAGAGGGTTATATGCAGGGCTGCAGGCTTAAGCCAAAGGCCAGCTGTGACCAACACAGGTTTTTCTCACCTAAACTCTCCAGCTACAACAGCTAAGGATGTGCAGTTTTTTCTGTGAAGCTCACTGGTATATTTAGGGGATGGCCCTTATGCCCTTAAGGAACAAGTGAAGCACACTTTGAAGCAAATGCACCTCAGTGAAGCGCTCACAATACTGCAGGACATGAGGGAAGGTGCTTCAAACATTTAAACCTGGTTTGTAAAATTTTGGCTTGGTGCAGCTCTTGCTTTAAGAATTAGGAAAAAAAAATAAATCAAGGCTCTGTGGGTGGTGCTCAAAGGGTACTTCAGTAACTTTTAAAACCTTGTAAATTTTTCCTTTGTAGTAGTAGATCCCTCATTTGCTTCCAGGCTGGAGTGGAAGCTAGGTTGCCCTGAGCCATGCGTGGCAGCTGGGCAGGTGTCCGTGCCACTTGTCAGTTGGTGCCACCAGTGCAGGCCAGTGCATTGCTTCTCAGGGGAGTGGGGCTGGGGTTTGTGCTCACCTCTTGCATAACCAGCAAAGCAGTTAAATATTTAGTCGTTGTGACTGTGTCAAGCTCTTGAGTTGTTCATGATCTTGTGGCTCTTTTATGACCAATTCTATGTATTAGGAAACATTTAGAAGAGGTGTTTTGATTTGATACAGCAGTGATGAGTGTCTTTCCTCACTTGTGTCTGAGACAATTATCTCTTCCTTTACAAGCTGTCAGCCCTCTCTACAGAAATAAATGCCTGAGAGAGGAGGAGGGAGGCAAGGGACAGAAAAGTGTTTTTGTGAAGATACACATGTAGAAATGCTTAGGAGTGCCTTTGAGGCAGGGAAACATGCAATTTTTGAATGCCATTCCTTCTGCTCCCTTACTTGTGGCTTATTTCCTCCTATTTCTGTGAAGCACAGAGGCTAAAATAGACTGAAACCAGCAGAATGAGACAGCCAAGCCAAAAGTTGAAGAGAAAGTTAGTCCAGCTTGGGATGCCCTTGGGAAATCAATAGAATGGGAAAGCTGATCCTTTCCTTCCTCCCATTTTCTAATTGCAAACGTTGGCCTCATCCTTCACCTCCTTTATTCTCAGTTTGCTTGACAGACAAAAGAGCAGGTCCTGCTCCCCAAGAAGATTCTGGCACTCCCACCAAGCCAGCTTTTTCAGAGCTTTTTCTCTGGGTGCACGTTGAATAAGAGTACTTAGGAAATGGGATTCCATCTAGGGTACCTCAGAGAGCACACGTGTGGGTGGAAACCAGTCCCAGGCTGAAGGTCAGACAGGATTTCAAATTGCCCCGGGGGCATGTGCATTACCTATACAGCAACATCCAGGAACAATGCAAAATACAGAATATTGGTAACATATTCTTGGTGTGTGTGAAAGGAAATAGTGTGATCCCTGGCTTGGAAGCGGAGGTTTCCAACCTCTGTGGTTGTGTTTGTTAATACCAGGAGCCACGTAGGTGTAAGGTGCCTCTTGCCTCTAAAGTGTTTGTGGTCAAAAGAGAGGGCAAGAGGCAAGAGGCAAGACAGAGACTTGTGGAGGAGCACACAGAGTAAGGACATGCTTGTGCTTCCGAGGTACCACAGCCTTGTTCTCAGGTGTTTTCTCACTTCAAGGAGATGTCTTGATAAAGGGCCACTCTGCACCATCAAGGCTGAAGTTTGCTTCTCATTTTGAATCTGATGTGAATGCCTTCCCATGTCCAAAGAGACCCAGCTCCCTTGAGAAATCTCATAAACACAAGGAGGCATTTACTTTTTCCTGCTGCAAGCCCTCCAGCTGGAGACAAGATGGAAAAGAATGAGGACTCTTCTTACCTTGCCACCAATGCATTTGACTCTTAAAGGTCTGGTAAGGGACACTGACTAAGCAGGGTGGTGTTCCAGAAGTGAGGCNNNNCACCACCCTAGGAGCATCCTGCAGGATGGACATCAGCCTGGTGGGATAGGACACATCCTTAGGGATGGATGGAGGTGATCCACTCCACTTGGTTTACCATCGTCAGTAGTGCTAGGGAATGTAGGGAAGGATGCAGCTTAAAACAAATATGAGTTCCCCCAACACCGTCCCCTCTCTTGAACACAAGAACCAGCCCCAGTCCTGGTGAGATGTATGTGATGGACCAAACCAGGCTCTGGCCAGAGGAATACTTTCCTACCAGGTACTCCCCTCATGGTGTAGAAGTCCATGAGACCTGTGCAATGCTTTGTGTGTCTGCTGTTGTGATTCTTCCGTTTCATACCTAAATTAAGGTAGCTGACAAATACTTTGACCTGTTTGATTTTTCTCCTTACTTGCTACAGCACTGTTTTGTCCCTTTTTCAAAGCTCTGGTAATTCTCTGTATCACTTGGTCCCCTGAGCAACTACTCATTTCATCTTGGAAGGAAATTAATTTAGCAGTGTTTTTTAAATTCTCATTCTGTGCCTGATAATGCTAATAACATATGCACTACTAAAGCCATATGAAATTAATCCATTGTGCTACTAAATAATATCTTAGCACCCAGGGTTTTGATAACGTCAGGTAGGAAGGCTTTTGCTCTGTTTTTTTCCTGTGCTTCAGTTTTTGGTCATGTATACTCTTTATCACTGGTATGGTTTGACTGGTAAATAGCTTTCATTTCTAATGAACAAAATCACTCTGTGAATCTGTGATAACCAAAGAACTTCCGTAAGTGAATTTTACTGGGTCATTAAGTCATATTAGCACTAACAAAATAAAAGAAAGAAATCCAAATATACTCACTGTCAGTCGTGAGGTAGTGGCTGGTTGGCTGGATATCTGAGCCTCTAAGACTGCCTCTGTTTTGCCAGGGAGCCCTTGGATTCTGGCTGATCATTTTAAACATTCTGATTTTTTTCCCTTGAAATCATAAAAGTGTGCCTGTCATCTTAAAGATATTTACCTGTCACTTTTTGTTTGCTCTCTTTCACTGGTCTGGATTCTGATATTAAGATGCTTCTGCATGGATAGTCTAAGGCTTCTTCTGCAGCCTGCTCCTGCCATTATCCTGGCAAGGGAAAAAGCTCTGAGAAGCCTTTCCTGATAAATCTAAAGCCATGGCCATTTCCAAAATGGCCTTTTCAGTTCCAAGAGAGAGCAATAACTGTTTTAGCTACATGCTCCATTATCCCAGTTACGGTTATGAACCACACTAAGGCTAGCAGCTTCAGCTAATAAAATGCACAGCTTGAGCCTCAGGAACATTTCTAAGCAGTGAAGAAAATATGAATATTTATCAGGGGGCAGATTTAGCTCTTTTTAAAAGGGGAGGAAAAAAGGGGGTTAACCATGACCTGGGGTAAAATACTGACCTAAATGCTAGGGTTTTACCCCGACTATCTTGCCTTGTGTTTATTTTTCATTCCCAAACCACAACAGTTAAGGAGAATGCTAAACAGAGGGCTATGTGCATGGTTTTCAAAGTGCCCTGTGGTATCACGTTGGGCTCCTGCCCTTCCGCTCTGCCTGCACCAGGGTCACGACTTTGTCTGGTGAACAGCACAACACTGAAAGCCACTTCTGAGGCCAGAGAAGAGGTATTCAGTAGTTAAAGATATTGATCTTACTGCAAAAGCAGCCTGCACCCCCACTGCCCTTTGGGACAGCAGGTGTTAAACTAGTTGTGAGAGGCTGAGCAGGGACAGGGAAGGATTCTAGAAAGCTGTGGGCCAGCTGGGCACATTTTCTGTCTCTCCCCTTTGACATCTGGTAGCATTAACTTTCCATCCCCAGATCAGATATGCCGACTGGTAATAAACTCAGGTGCAGAGCAGCAGCTTGCCTGATGAAAATGTGTAATTACATTTTGCTTTCCCTGACTGGAATTCTGATTGCCACAGACATGATGAATAGGATTTTTTCTTACCATTGCTTAAAGAAAGCTGTAACCCCCAGGAAGTTATTTAGTATATGGGAAATGTAAACAGGCTTTAAACCACTGGCAAAGATGAGGGATAGCAAGTGACTGAGGGAGAGGCAGCGTAAGAGTAGGTTTGACATTTTACAAATGTCTTGGTGAATAAGCTGGGGGATAAGGAAACAAACAGGACACACAACACTGCATCAGGTGAAAGTGCAAGGCATGGAGATCAATCAGAGGAATGTGAGGAGAACTGGGAAACAAACTCAGACCTGACATATCTTGCAGAAAGCAATACCACCCTTTCTCTCCTCAGCAGAAAGCACAAGACTGGGGAGGAGTTAACATGAGCCAGATGTTCATGTTGATTTATTAAGTAATTTTATTACAATAATCAAATGCAGTGGACCAAAGCATAGTTGAGTGTTGATGTGCCAAGCATGAAGGAATTGCATTGGGTTCTCAGAAAGCACTTTTCAAACATAAGTGTTTTGTCTTCTTCTCGTTTGAAATTTCTAATGCTCAGTTTTGAACTGGCACTGTGGAAAGAGGCAGGACTTAAGGGTGGAAAGGAAGAGGACCATGGTTGCCATCAACATGAACAGCTATGCAGCTTTCCATGCACAACATGCTACATGTGGTGAAGTCTGTGTTAGTCCATGTAACTCCAGTGGCACTGGAGCTATTAAAGCTTAGGCTTTCTGACCACTTGGTTGGCTTGGGCCTTGTGACCACTTGACTTTGGTGACCAGGAAAGGGCAAACTTTAGCAGGAGCTTCTGCTGCATTGGGGACACCCATGGGTGTGCTGTGTCAGTCCAGAGTCTGAATCCTGCCTACGGCTGAAACCCTGAAGTCCTGGGACGTCTCCTGTGGGGAGCAGACAGCACTGGGGCTGGCAAGGGGTTCTGCCCTGCTGGCTGCTAGCTCAGACCTTCTGCCTGCATCAGGGCATTTGCCACTATGGCACATCACAATGAGATTTTTGGGCAGCATTAACAATATCAAATGTACTTGGGCAACCTGACAGATCAGTTGTCAGCTGTAGAGCAAAACACAACTCCAGCCTAATTGTGGGCCTTTGGGAGAAGCCTCATGAAGATGTATAAATAGTTTAAAATATGCTGTGACATCCAGCTAGTTCTTCAAAATGTAGCTAACTGTGCAGTCACAGTGAAACCTGAGAAAATGTATGATTCCTTGGAAAAGGGAAGTCGTTTGTGAATGTTCAAGCCAAGTTAGGCACATAAAATGATACGAGAGGGTTTTCTACTCATTAATAACATTCTGCTTCCAGCTTCAGTTATGGTGACTTCATGATGCCTCCAAGACATTTCTCTCAATTTCCTCTGCCAGAAAAACTTTGCTGATAAAATATCAGACTGTGCGTGGGAGCACTTCAAAAATATCTATGTATGGCCTGAAACAAAATAATTCAGTCAAGAAAAGAACTTTCTTTACATCTTATCATTGAGTAGATGGAGGTAGCTGGCAAGGTGTGTGTATGGGTGTGAAGGGGCAGTGGATGTGACTGGGGGAACTGGAATAGTTACGAAGAGGTTTGGAAAAGATGCAATTAAGAATCAGTTGAATTTCTGCAACCTGTATGTGCTCCCCATGCCAGGGCAGACAAGAACCCTTTATCACTGTGCCCTTCCAAGTGGTGGTCAGGTCTGCTTGAATAGAATAGTTCTGGAAATGCAGAATTCTTCTGAAATGTACTATGCGTTCAGGAAGCAATCACAGCCAGCACAGCTCCAGAGATATGTTGCGAGAGTCCTGCAGGACTTAATTCTTCTGAAGACATTTGTCATTATGTGGTATTAATACATGTCTTAAAGAACTTTCGGTGCATCCTGTTATTATCAAAATACAGAAATGAGGGGTGAGTAGATAAAAAATGTTGATCAACGCTATGGGAAAGTCAAATGTACTAAAATACTCTCAGCTGAAATGCATCATCCAAAATTCTTATCAGTTTGAGCTCTGCTGAATGACCCTATGTAATGATTATTTTTTTTATCATTCCTTGCATGTTGTGCTGTAAATTGATATTTTTTCTGGAGCCATCATGCAAACTTCACAGTAAATAGAAGTTGTAATACATCAGGATAGCAGGCAGCAGCTAGAACAACACACTGCAGTTAGCTGGTTTTGAAGGATATCTCTTGCAACCCAGGTTTTGAGGGGAGGTTTAAGAATTTCTGCATACTAGGCTAATTATTTTGAATCACATGCTGCTCCGCTTTTCTGAGGAGCTCCTACGGGAATAGAATAGACTGCATTTGGCTCTTTGTCATGGTTTAAGCTGAAGTGTTTGAGTTGTTGCTCTGAATGACTTGTGCCTGCTGCACCAGACAGTCAAGGGTTTTTCATCTTTAATGACTCTAGGAAAGAGAGCATGCCACAGCTCTCCAGAGTCTGCTCGTCAGTCTGCGCCTGGTGTGGAGATGACAACCCAAGGGTCTGGGGGCTATGTACATCAGTACAGAAATAAGCCATTAAAGCTGTGACAAAAGATGTTTGTGTTCCAAATGTACTTACGCTTTTTGGGTTTAGTACATCTAATCTGTCTCCTTCAAAACAAGAATACATGCTGAAGCTACATGCAAGGGGGGAAGGCTTGTTCATCTTCTGGGAAACCACTTGAATGTTTGTATACATGAGAACAGCTAATACAGAGTGAAGCAAGCATTCTTCGGAAGGACTGAAAGCAGGTAGTTCCTGTTACGAGTACCAGATGTGCCCTGAGTGTTTCTGTGCAAAACCAGCCACCACTCCAGGGCTGTATCACCATTTTGCCTTTGCAAACAGACCCAAATCTGTGGGTCCAGCTGGCTGTATATTCCACCATGTGAGTTTGGAAGGCAGAAGAAGAGAAAGTCTCACCTGTAAAGGGATTTCTGCTTGCTCTGGGCTATTTTACCCTTCTGATAGCTCCCTTCCCAAATCCTTTCACTGTGCAACTATCTTAATGAGATTAGTGAGGCTCATGCATTCAATTTCCTGTGCTCCCTCGCATGCCTTTGGAGCGAAGACCATGTTTGTGTGGAGCCTACATATAGACCGAGGAGGGCAGAGTGTTGTCTTGCCTTGCAGGTACTACTAGAGAACAACTAATCACACATGGTTAGGACCAAGTCAGCCCAACAAGTCAGGTAATAGTAAATCAGACCAAGGTTGGTTTCATTAGCTAGTGAGAGTATTTGGGATTGTGATTGGAAGGTGCCTAAAAATGTCTCCTTTTTTTATTTGTGGTACACGGAGACAATTGTCTTCCTGCATCCCCAAGAAATAATCCATGCACAATCTGCATCACAATTTGTGAATTGAAAATATGGCCAGAGGCTAGTCTAGAGAGAAATGCATTTGTCATATCAAAGGGAAGCGAAAAGACTTCAGGAAAGAAAGACTTCAGGAAAGACATATTTTTCTGCAGGCTTTCAGCATTTTGACTTTCTCTGATTCTGCTGTAGGGTTTTCCCCACATCAGCATCTTCTGAGTTGATTGTGCCACCTAATCCAACTCCTCTTTGTTCCCTACAAAGGCGCAAAAGAGCCTTTATTTCCTTGGAAAATTAACTTTCGTCCTGCTGATGGTTATGTAATCCCAAACTTTGACTCTTTGAGCTTTTCTCTCCCAAGATTCACAAGCTCTGTCCATGCTGAGAAAAGGGACCCTGGAAGTGACAGAAATGTTTGTGCCTTTGCTCCTGACGTGACTGATGCAGACTGCCTCCCTCAGCATAGTGCATTTCGATACTCAGGGTCTGGTACACCTGGCTGGCTGTCTACCATGGTAAGTCTGGTTTTGCACGTGGCTTTTTCCCTTTGTGGCTGGTGGAGATACCCTGACTCCAGAGACCACTGTTGTGTGACATGTCTTTTATGGATGTGGCCCTGGAAAGCTTTATCCTTGGCTGATACATACAAATCTGCATTTCTACTTCAAACGTGCTTGCTCTAAAAGGAGCAGTATCTGTCCTCTAGTCATCAACACAAATTCAGGATGCCTAAAGCAGAGAAATTGGTCTTCCTCCTAAGCTGCGTTTTCCTCATATATTGGGCAAACACCTTGCACTTGCAGTCTGCCCATCATCCTCAGGTTGGATGTCTCTTCAGGTCCTCACATCCAGGTGATGCCCGATCCCCACATCTTGCAGATTCTTTTAATGTAATTTCTTCACATTTTTGTCTGTCTGTTCTCCCTCCTAAGGCTGTTACTCATATTTTCAAATGTCTCGATTATCACAAGGTTAGTGCCCTACCATAATCCACACAGATCTTGCTTCAAAGCTTGTTTTCCTAGCTTGCTGTTTTGAATATGCCAGCTCTCTTTATCCATCCCACCATCAGTTTCCCTCCCCTCCTACAGTGATATTCCTTTCCTTTCCCAGGCATAATCTCTCATTTACTGTCAAAACATCAGTGCCTGTCCCAGCAGGATCGCCTCCCACCTTCTCTCCCACCATCACTTGCATGTTCAGTTTTGTTACAAACACGGATTGCTTGTGCTGGAAGGAGTTCCTTGCAGGCATCAAAAATGCTTCTTTCTCATCCCTGAAACCTTTCTGAACAAATTTTTCACTCTGACACCTGTAACCAGGTCAGGCCGAGGGTTTTTATGAACTGAACAGTTTCTGAAGTCCTTCAGCTGTGGAAATTAAAAAAAAAAAAAAAAAAAAAAAAAAAAAAAAAAAATATGACCAGATGGAAAAAACAGTC
>JBCJKH010053144.1:51187-63425 GCA_039877255.1 Loriculus beryllinus | reverse complement strand
CCAGCTTCCCCTCCTCCCTGGCAGAGCATGAGACTCAGAAAGTCCTTGGTCAGACTAAACATTACTGAGCAGCAACTGAAAACATCAGTGTTATCAGCATTGTTCTAAGGCTGAAAGTCAAAAACACAGCACTGTGCCAGCTACTAAGAAGGAGAAAAATGACTGCTACTGCTGAACCCAGGACAACTGCACACCGTAGAACAGACTTCATCCTTTAATTCTCTTTCCTTTATAGTTATTCCCACATCCAAGGAAGACAGATGCTTCAACAGACAGGGCTGCCGAATGGCCCCTGTGTGGCTGAAGAGCTACCTAGTGCTGCAAGCAGTACCTGCCTGGGGCTGCTAGCCAGTGGGACACCACATATAGGCAAGCAGGAGAGTGGCACCCCATCATACAGATTATTGTGGGGGAATTGCTAAGTGGAGACAATCATGGGGCATGTCTGGAGCATGACATCTAGGACAGAATTACACTACTTTCCATTCTGATTAATTCTTTTAGCCTACAATTGACTTCAGATTTGCATAAGCAGTGTAGTTCATGCTTTCTTCTACCAAAAGCAGAAAAGCAGGATATTTTCCAGCTATTATTTTGCTTTCAGTATTTAAGCTAATTTCTACAGTGCATCTGTCATTGTTCAAGAACAGCTCTGTCATTAATGCCAGCTTAACAGAATAACATCAGAATGATGATGCCTTGTTTGTTAGAATTTCAGCTTTTCTGATAAAGTAAACAATCCTGAGCCCTATGTGTAATGTTTTCTGACCCTGCATGTTGCTCTCTGCTCTAAGGATGCATGGTTCATCCTTTGAAAATAGATTTATTGTCCTCCCCTCTGAGTCCTGAGCCTATTGTTGGCACATTTACTGCTCATGGTTTTAAGCCTGTTTACCCAAAACAGCAGCTTGCAGCTCCTATAACAGAAACACCACAACATTACAGTGCAAGGGCTTCAAGGTGGAGGTAATGCTCTCTGCAGGCTCTAGTGGGATGCTCTGGAGTACGTGCATCTTCCTGTCACTGTCTGTCAGCTACGAAGGGTAGAAGCAAAAGCACAGGCAAATTAATTGAAGAAAAGGAAGACCTGCTTTCTGCCCTCTAACTCAATCTCCTTGGCTAGAAGAAGGGGCCTCTTATTTAGACTATCTCCTAGTTCATGGAGTGCTTCTCCTTTTTGCCATGCAACACATACACTGTTCCTTGCTATTCTGTTACTTCCCAATAAATCTCTCGCCCTTCCCCCCCCAGAAAAAAAAGTGATATTTTCTTCATTTTGGAAGTGTAATTAAACAGCCTTGTTTTAAACTCACATCTCCATATGAAACTTTTGTGCTTGTAACAAGTAGCGCTGTCACCCGGGTGTGCTGCTAAGCCTTTACCTGATGGGGAGGAACCAGGGAAGCATTGCTGCTTTTCTGCAGAGGGCAGATGGTTTCCTATAAACAGCAATGGGCACTCAAGAGCAGACCCCTGACTGTTCAAACTGTTGCTTCTTTGTGAATGTTGAAGGATGACCTTATGCTCTGAGATGCTATAGTTGGTATTTCAGTACCAGTTTAAATGCCACTGCTCTGGGTTCTGTGTAGTCTCCTGGCCCCCACGTGTAGGACTTGACATCTCCTGGTTTTCACACATGTTGCAGCTTGAGATGCTCCAACTTCAGCCTCCTGCAACTGGTAACAGCGACAAACCTCCCTGTGTGCCCAGATACTTCAATGAAAAGTAAGCCTTACTAATGATTTCATTTACAAGGAAAGGCAGACTTAGGTCATCAGTAAAACAAGGCTTCCTTGCTGTAGCGCTTGTCCTAGAGATCAGCAATGCAGGGATGCAAGTCATCAATGTGAAGGTAAATTAAGGAGCATGGTTCCTGCACTGCACTCCGCAGTGTCAAGCCTGGAAGAGTGCTGGACAGCCCAGCAAATCTTTGTCATTGAAGAACTTGCAAACAGCAAGCAAGGGACTTAGCTGCTTTGCAAATCAAACCCTGTAATTTGTAAAGAAGCAGGACACAGTGACCAGCAGCACTCACAGAGCAGAGAACCAGGGATCTGGAGAGCAAAGGTGGTTCTGCATGTCCAGTGTGGGCTGTGTAAGTGGTGGGGAGGGGAGAGTGTGACGGAAAAACTAAGGTGGTCCAGGGGATATGAATCAGTGGAATAGGATGCTCCTTTAGAGAACAAAGCACAAAGGAAAAAGTGTGTTTGAGTTTGAGGATAAGGAAAAACTGTGTTAAAACAAGAGCCACATGAAACTCCTTCTCAAAAGCCAGAGCTCTCTCTCAGCTCAGTGCATGCATTGAATAAAAATAGACACCAAGCTCCTCTGCTCAGGATGTAGTAGCAGGCTCACCACGGCACTGCGGTTTTGCTGGTTGCATGCCCAGTGTGGATGCTCAGGTTCACACCAGTGCTGTCACAGTGTTACTGACCTCTTGCTGGGCTGCAAGGCAACTGGCAGAGCCAAACCCTAATTGGTCTCCGTATTGCCCCTTTAAGTTTGGACTGGAGTGAATAAGAGAGAAGCCCAAGTGAAGTTTTATCCAGAAGCTCACACTGACGTTTTTATCCTATTACACACTAAAACATATCCATACACACTAAAACAGCACAAACGCATCAGGCCAAGGGGCACCAAAAGAATTCAAACAGTTGCAGTCTCCTCTGCAGCTGCTCGGCCATGTTATATCTCAGTGCCCTCACAGAATATGCAAGTCAAATTCAGACACAAAAAGTGTTTCTCCCCTCTCCTCCCTTGATTAAGATGCATGACCAGATTAAAATGTCGTAACTTCCGTCAGCGAATGTCAACAATTCCTGAAGAGCAGTGGGAAGCTGCTGGGATGTGCTTTCAGATGCCTACTTGCTGAGCTCTGAATTTACAGTATTGTTTATCAGATTTCTCAATATTTACACTCACTTTCCATTCCAGTAAACAGATGACATATTATAGGATACTACTGTTCAAAAACCCCAAGGAAATGAAAACCAGAAACTCTCTGCAGCAGAAACCCGCAGATACAAAAGATGCTGAACTTAGGTTCCTTCCAATGTCTTTTTACTCTGTCCATTATTTATAGGCAACGCAGTTCATTTGTATTTAAAGTAGCCACAAGCACTGCTGGTAGATGGGCATTGCTCAGTGGGGTCAGACTCAGTATTTTTAACTCAGAACCTGCCTCCTACAGTGACAATTTCCAGATGCTTTAGAAGAAATATTTCTGTAATGGATGATAATAAGAAAGCCAGTCCCCAGATCAAATTCTTCTTTACTGAAGGAACTCATCTTGTGACAAGGAGCCTGAGGAATACACTCTGTGTGTTTTGAAACTCAGTTGATCGGAGAAAGAGAGCATGTCCCTGTTTGTACATCAGTGCCTGGCTCCGACTGAATGCTGTGTGACTCTGGCACTCTCTGGCATCCTGGAGCAGGTTGCCCAGATGAGTGCCTTTCAGTGAACAAACTTGAGCTCTTTTACTAGAGTACAGTACCAGCAGTACCTTTCATCTACTTCATCATGTTTGCAATGTTTTTGTTTACCTGTGTTGACAGGCAAGCCTCCAGTGCTTGGTGATGCCATTGCACACATACTGGCAGATGGCTCATCTGCCCTCTGCAAAGTAAAGCCCTTTGGTAACAGCACAAGACAAAAGCTCTTCCTTAGAGGGTAGTTTGTCTGCACTTAAAAGCAAGGAGGACAATCCATGAAATAAGGAGGCGTTTCCAAATCTGTGCTGCCTCAGGATGGACAGGCTGGGGGTGCCTGAGTGGGTCCATGAGCCACACAGGATAACTGGTGAAAGCAGCTTCAGAGAGGACAGTGGCTGAGTTTCTTGGTAGGACAGGCCCATGGTATGTGGTTTTTACCCTAGAAAGGGAAAATCCCACTTGCTTAATTGCAGGAAAGATGTTGTTACTTTTGTATTGCACTCTCCTGTCCTTAATTAAAAGGAATAATTTCACATAATAATTTGAGCAGTGCACCTGCAGTATGCGATATAGATTGGGAAAAATGTTCATTTTAGTTACACTAAGTTTATTCAACCGTGTTAATGCCAATAACTCCATCTGGTTGGAGCAGCAATCACAGTTTGGCATTTATTTCGAGGTATACTAAGCTTTAGTTTCTGCAGACTGAAAGGAGATGAGCCATCAAAGGGAATTTGATTGCAAAGTTTGATTTAACAAATTAATCTTGAGCTTTGAGAACATGATAATAAAAAATAAAGCTGTATCAACTTCACCTGCCTTACATTATAGGGGGATATTTCCTGTATATAAATCAGCTTAAAATGGAACTGGTTTTGGCAATTGCTCTGATTCAGTAATCCATACATCAAAGAGTTAAACGAATGAGGGGATTTGAAGTATTAGATTTGATTGAATATTAATGTGATACTTTTCATAATACAGACTAGCTACTAAGAAAGTCTTTTTAAAGACCAGCTTTGAGCTCAGCCATGGTGAAGTGCAGTGTGTGCGTTTTTGTAGTGGGGGATAACCTCTCCTAACAGGCTGTATTCAGTGTTTGCAAACTTCATTTTAAAATATCTCTACGGAAAGTAATTTTAGTAGAGGATCTGCTCTGATACATGTTAGAAAGAGGGTGACACTCCTTGTATTTCCATGGTGAGCCAACCTAGACTTCTGCTGCTGTTAACTCTCATGTTTCCTGTTTTGTATGCATTCATTTTTTATTAAGAGCAGAAGTTTTCTTCTTTCCTAGTGTGCAGAAGAAGACAAACCATCAAAGACAAGCACACTCATTGAGGTGACAAAGCCAGTGGTATGAGCTCATTCATTCTGCATCTGGACTTTGAAGCATCTGCACAGTGATGAGGGCCCTATCTGAAAGAGCTGTGTGTTACTTTTTAAGGGAATGAGCAAATGTACAACCTCATTAACATGAGTTACTGTTGTTAAATAGCCAGGAGATATGAAAAGAAGAAGCAGGTTGGCAAGCCCTTGTGGTTCATGTGCCAAATGAGTATGGAATTTAAGAGGTTGCCATGAAAAGGAAACTTCTTCCACTATTGATTTATACTAGTGCAAGAAACACTAGTGATTTATATTGTGAGTGCCTAAGCATAAATCAGAAATACTTTAGGGGTTAGGAAAGACTGAGATTTAATATATATTTCTGTGATGGTAAAGTAAATTCTTCCTTTTCTAATAGTATCACCTGTAAAGCTTCTTTTTAAAGAGGTCAGTCCTCTAGATATACAGCAGATATGGGATATGGAAAGCTCAGCTTTCTAAAAGCCACTACAGATGTAGTCCCTAGCCCTGGTATCTGCAGCTAATCTCACAACTATTCACATATACTCTGCCCAAGGTACATGATTTACAATATAAACCATAACACAAACTAGCCTTTTTATCAGCCATCTGCTGCAGTCTGAGGTTTACCCAAATAAGAATGGTTATGGTGCTTAGTTCTCAGCTGATTTTGTGGAAAACAGAAAACACATCCACTCCTCGTCTTAAGGTCCAGGATATTCCACGACAAAGCTCCTATCCCTGTGTTAGAGAGCCTCAGTCCATGAGAAGCAAGAGTTGAATTGTCTAACATTTATGGGACATAGCTTCAAGGCAAACAAATCCCCTCTGGCAACCGGGCCCTTCTGTGCGAGGTGATGTTCATACGTGCGCAGGACGGGACTGTTCTGTTCCAAGGACCTCAACAGACTTGGGAAATGAAAAATAATAGGTGACTGCTAAGAAAAGCTAAACAGAAGGATGTGTACATTGCATGGCCAGTGCTCAGCCAGGGCTCAGCTTCACTGCGAAATTACATCCCTAAAGGAGACAACACTATGGAGGAAAATGGTGGAAAAACAATTAGTGTTAATAGCAGCTCTGTAAATTAAACTTGCAGACTCAATTACATGGCACTCCCATCTTTGTGGGGCTGTGAGGATCCCTAGACTGGCAGATAAATGGGTCTAGAGCATCCATTCACCAGCTGATGTTTGAGTTGAAGAATGGAGACACAAGTCCCACCATCATAGCAGATGTGTTCATGGTCCCAGGGCATCCTTTAGACATGTAGTTTGGATTTTGGCTTGTAGGTCAGTGTGGTGGGTTGGATCTGGCTGGCTGACCCACCAAGCCACTCTATCACCCCCCTCCTCAACTGGACAAGGAAAAAAACATATAACAAAAGGCTGATGGGTCAAGATAAGGACAGGGAGAGATAATTCACCAATTACTGTTATCGGCAAAACAGACTTGACCTGGGGAAAGACATCACTTTATTACCATTCAAATCGGAGTGGGACAAAAGAGAAATAAAGTCAAATCTTTAAAAAAACAAAACAAAACAAAACAAATCAAAATAAAATCCCCCATCTTCCCCCTACCCTTCCCTTCTTCCTTGGCTTTACATGGTCAGTCCAACACACGTTGTTTCTGCTGTTCCTTCCTCCTCAAGGGAGGACTCCTTGCACTCTTCCCCTGCTCCAGTGTAGGTCCCTTCCATGGGGTGCAGTCCTTCAGGAACAGACTGTTCCACCATGCGTCCCCTATGGGGTCATAAGTCCTGCAGCAAACCTGCTCCAGCACAGGCTCCTCTCTCCATGGGGTCACAGGTCCTGACAGCAGCCTGCTCCAGCACAGGTTTCTCACAGGAGCACAGCCTCCTTCAGGCATCCCCCTGCTCTGGTGTGGGGTCATCCATGGGCTGCAGGTGGAGATCTGCGCTGGTGCCTGGAGCTGCTTCTCCACTCCTTCTGCATTGATTGGTGTCTGCTCTCATGTTCTCACTCCTTTCTCCAGCTACAATTGCTGTTGTGATTTTCTCTTCCCCCCCCCCCAGTATGTTATTCTAGAGGTGCTACCACCATCACTGGTGTACCATCAGTGGGTCCATCTTGGAGCTGGCTGTTATTGCCTCTATCAGACAGGAAGGAAGCTTCTAGCAGTTTCTCACAGAAGCCACCCTGGCAGGCCCCCTTCTGCCAAAACCTTGCCACACAAATGCAGTACAGTCAGGGACCAAGGGGAGAATTCTCACCACATGCTGCCTTTGAAGGAGCATGGAGGGATGTAGGATGCAGAGGCTGTGCTGCATCTCTGGATTGGGATTGGGATGCAGCATCATAAGGGGCAGAGGGAGCAGGCTGCACATTGCTCTCTGTCCTTGGAGAGGGCAGACTCTGTCCATTTCCAGTGCAGCACGAGACATATGCTGGAAAAACCCTTGAGAGGAAAGCAGGGGTCTGGTTTGGATCATCGCTGTGTCAAAGCCCGCAGAATAGGGCCGTTATTGTGCTGGAGGACAAAAACTAATAAAGCCCTGTTTGTCAGCCTCTGAAGAGCACAGAGAGATGGTGGGAGCTGGGCTGCTGCCCAGGCTTAGCGTGCCCCTGCAGTGGCCCGCATTCAAACCCAGATCATCCCAGAGAGGTCGAGCACTTTCCTATCTGCTCATGGTGGTGGCCATGCAAACACATCCCAAGGCACACGGCAGCCCTGGCAGGGCAGTGAGGGTAAAGAGACACCCGGGACAGAGAGCTTCTGGTTTTATTGACTGTCACAGGAGCAGTGATGGACTGTTTGAGTCTGCCCCCTTGTCCCTTCCCTTCGGGACCCCTGTTCCTCATTTCTCTCTGTGCCTGCTGCTGTCTGCCTGGTGCACTCCGGGTGCTGTGGCTCCACCGGGCAGCCCTGGCCCCAGCAGCAGCTCTGCTCCCCAGCAAGGGGCCTCCTCGCAGGGTCAGTGCCCTCGCAGCCACGCAGGGACATCAATCCCCTTCACTCAATGTGTGCTCTCCACAACAGCTTTATCTACAGGGGAAGATGCAGGAAGAGGGAAGCTGAGCGGTTCTGGTGGCCTCAGGCCAGTGGCTGGCTGCTGAGGCATTCCTCTATACCTTGGTGCTTATTTTTGTTTAATATCTTCTGTGTTTATTTTGCAGGTGTTTATTTTGGAAAGGGCTCTGTTTACATTTCTGTTTTTACGTGGAGCGCACATATGGTGATATTTGCTTTGCCGGGACTTAGCATTCCTCCTCCTCCCCTTCCGCGCAGCCCTCACTCCAGCTTTGCTGCTGGTTACAGCCAGCAAGTGAAAGGATCCTTTTGCTTTCAGGCTGGGCTCCCACACAGCAGCCGTCAGCTCCCTCACACAGGCAGCTCAGACAAAGCACATTCGTGCTGGGAAGTCTTTTGAAGCACGGCTGATACCAGCACTCCCCATCCTCCCCACCTCCCGGCACACCAGAGGAGGACAGATGTGACGTTCCTCACACGTAAAGCATCTGAATTGCGTCACTGCAAAAGGCCTTTCTCCCCCCTCACCTGGGCTCAGCATGGAGCCTCACATACACCCTGGGATGTGCTCGCACAAACCTGGCTGCAGTTTTAACCCTGGTTTGTGCTGAAGTGGTGAAAAAACAGATAAATCAGATCTTCCGTGTCCAACCTGTGAAGTTAGGCAGGTGGAGTTTAACCATCTCTTCAACGGGAAGGAAGCCACTGAAGACCTTGTACATGAGGTTTGTCCCTCCATGCCAACTAAAAAAGCTCTGGTTTATATCATCTTTCTCACCAAACCCCACAGTTGAAGTTTCTAGGAAATGGGGAATAATACTCACCCAGCCTTCACTTCTGAAGGAGCTCACTTGCTTTTCCCAGTTTCTGTTTGCAGCAGGCTCCTGTCAGTGGTACCCTTTCACTGGCAGCTGCTGTGAATTTCTGTTGTTGGAAGCTTTGGGTTCTCGACCTCTTGCCTGATGTGTGTGCTTTCCTCTGCAGTTCCTCTCTGACACTAGGCCACCAGCACTTGCGCTTGTACAGCAGTTTCTATTGGGTTCACCCAGAGCCCTAAGGATGGGAAATCCAGCTGGTCACTTGAGGGCATTGCAGACCTTTTCAGAGCAAAACTTGGAGTGATGCTGAGGAAGGGCTTTGTGAAGTTTGCAAGTTCCCTTCTGTCTGAGAGAACCTAGGTGCTGAGACTTCTTGGCTCAGGAGCTCCGGAGCTCTCCCACCATGGGAGGATACCTTGCCTTCTCCCCTAGGCCTGCTACACTTTGCCTGGCTCTCCCACAGCTCTGATGGTGCAGGAGCAGCTCAAGGGCTTGGGAAAAGTGGTGCCTGGGGGTTTCGCTTATGAACCCTCAGCACCAAGCCCAGGAATTGTAGAAAATATATATTAACTAAACATTATAGATGATTTTTGTACTTTATGCCTAGCTGGTCTTTGAACACTCCTAGGTTTGGCCATCCTTAGAACTGGCTATTTGCAGAGATCTGTGATGAGCACATTAAAATTCTTTGTTTAATCTTGCCACTGAGCTCATAAAAAAAACAAGAGCAAATTTGCATTCATCTCCCTCCTGCCCTTGTCTTCTCAGAAGAATGAAGCACAGGGAAGCTACCATCTAGGAAATACAAGAGTAGCAAGATCAGGATTTGAAAACTCTATGGGCGTTCAGAAATGAGAGCTAGAGCTTTCATTCCTGATGTGCTCCCTTCATTCACACAGTGTTAATAGTCTCAATAGTTTGTGAAGGGCTCATGTGTCTCCACTGCCCAGTGAAGACACTGCTTGTAGCCTGATGCTGCGGGAGTGCTCATGGTGTAAGTCGGAGTCCTAAAAATGATCCCCAGCTGCTTTTCAGGCTGTAGTGTCAGCACAGAAGCAAAAGGGGGAGGGCTCTCAAGTACAAAAGACGTGATGCCTCCTCAGCCATAAAGACCGGTCGAAACGCAGACACAATCTCTGATCTTTTATGAAAACACACTGATTAGAAATACAACTTCCATGAGAAGCATGAAGTCCAGTGCAAAGGTAAGCTAATGGCTGGAAGCCTGTGACTCCTTCACTTAGTGCTGTGGCATCCTGCACCAGGGGGTCTCCCTCTGCCAAGCCTGAAGCCTGGACCCCAGCAGCAGCCCCTGCTGTCCCAGCAACCTCCTTGCAGCTCTGCACAAGTGCTGTTTGCGAGGACCCCCTGTCCTCTTTCTCCTGGGAGACCCCGGGTCTCAGGAGTCCTGATGCGCCCCAGCAGTACAGCAAAGGCTTCCCCCTTGTCCAGCCCTCATCTCCCCCATGGCCACCAGACCCCTCGGTTTGCTCCTCAGCAGCAAACAGTCACACTCATTGCAAGGAGACAGGAGTCACTCTGGAGACCCTGGCGACCTCATGCTGGTTTCTGTGGGGTTTGTGACATACATGGGACACAGATGTGGTCAAAATGCCTTTAACTGCGTGCACTAGGAAGAGATAAATTGCTCTCTGCAGGTGCCTGTCTCCCCTCTGTGACTGCAGCAGGAGCTGATAGCATCATACCTAGCCTTTGGAGATGGGCTTTAAGGGCAGTGATTAAGTGTATCTCATATATAGTTATACACTCATGAAGTTAAAACTCATTTCAGACCATTACTGGTGAGCTCTGACACTTGAAGAGCATGAAAATACCTCCTGAGTTATCCTAATTCCAGACTGAAGGGATGCCCAATTTAGGATTTTTAATAAGATTTCTCATTACATGTTCTGTGACTTCATACCACCTCTGCTATATTCACATCAATTGATGTCTTTTTATCTGAATTTATTTTCAGAAGCACTTGCTCCCCTTTCTCTGCATGCCCCACCTGTGTTCAGATAAGCTTTTTTGGCTCGGAAGTATACAGTTTTGGTTCTCTGCTTTAAGACTCAGCGTGTTTTCAAAACACTTAGTGACAATAGACATCTTTTAAAGTTAATTACTGAAGAGAGATTGAATGGAGTTTTTTTCATATTCCTGCAAATATGCCCCACGCCTCTATTTCAAATATTGTACTTGTTAGTCACTCAGGCCCTTATCCAACAACTTTTAATGTCAGTTGAAAGGATGACGCTGGCTGCAGGGACTGCTGGATTAGTCTTTACAGTGCAATAGCACTGACACCTGCAAGATTTTTTAAACTGCTTCCATTATCCCAAGTTGTGGGGCTGGCTGTGTCCCTAGCTCCTTGTATAAAAGGGGGAACAACTTAGGGGGAATATCTGGCATTACAGTCCTCATTGCCATCCGGTTTCCCAGCTTCTCACTTTACCATAATTGAGAGGTTTGGTCCTCATGGCTCCTGCGGGGGCTGTTCCCAACCAGCAAAACTGTATAAAATAAGCAGGCATGAGGCTGGACAATCTTTCAGGGCAGCTGACAGTGGCTGGAAAACCTTTGTAAAGGCTCCTGCCACTCACCTCCCAAACACTCCTGTAAATCAGTGATTAAGTGCTCAGACAGCAGATTAGGGAGGCTGCTGGGGACAGCTCTCCCGAGCCACTGCTGGCAGCACAGGCAGAGGCCTGAACAGGCGCAGGCATCAGCATGTGTCTCCTGAAGGGCTGCAAATGTGTGAAATAAGTCTCTCAAATCATCTTGTCAGTGCCTGAACATACCAGAGATGTGGTTTTGTTCCAACACAGTCTGGTGAACAGTAAAATTAAGTGAGGTCTTGAGCCAGCTTTTGGAAAACACCCCAGCCAGGTGCTGCCTCTGATGCCACCATACCTGATGGAGCTGGGCTCTCCTTAGCAAACATGTATCATCCTCTTTCTTTTTTTCCTCCTTTTCCTCCTCCTTCTCCTCCTGGCTGCCCACCCAGGGCATCCAACCTCCCAGCGTTCAGCCACAGCCCAGTTGCACATTCCCATCCCCAGAGCCAGCTGATATTGGCAGTACATCCCTGCTCCTGCTTGTTATTAAGCTGCTACTAATATAGAAAACGTTCCTAGAATTTAGCTGAAATCTTAACATTCTGCATTTAAAGAGGACTCATTGTTCCACAAAGCAGCTAAAAGGCTGTGCAGAAGCCCTTTTACACAGAGGTTGGTCTGGGCTGTGGGACATCCTTGGGTGCACTAAGCCATTCTTCGTGTTTGGGTATTGGTGTCTGGCGGGAGGGACAGGCTCGTCAGAGACCTCAGCAAGGGAATCTGTGAGAGATAATTTTTCATCACTGTGCAGCCTACAAGTGTGCTGAGCATTTCTCCTCTTTCCTGCCCTCCTGCTCCTATGACAGATGCTGACACCTTTTCCTCCTGAGAGGTATTGCTTGACTACATCTCAGGATGTATTCGAGCTCCATTCATTCAGCTTCTCATAGAAAGGGGTACAGGTTCATTTCTGATTAGCACTCAAAATAATTTGCAATGCTCTGTTCAGGCAGGGTTTTAAAAGGCACAGTGGGAGGATTAGAAACAGCAATATATGGACACCCATTGCTTTCCAGTGTAGGTAAA
>JBCJKH010053144.1:14605-47143 GCA_039877255.1 Loriculus beryllinus | reverse complement strand
GTTAGGGTTGGAAAGGACCTTAAGATCATCTAGTTCCAACCCCCCTGCCATGGGCAAGGACACCTCACACTAAACCATGGTGCCCATGGCTCCGTCCAACTGCCAGGGATGGAGCATTCACCACTTCTTTAGGCAATCTGTTTCAGTGCCTCACCACCCTCACAGTAAAGAACTTCTTCCTTATATCTAACTGGGACTTCCCCTGCTTTGGTTTAAACCCATAACCTGTTGCCTTATTGCTACAGTCCCTGATGCAGAGTCTCTCTCCAGAATCCAACCCAGCATTAGGGTGAATGGGGAGAGATGTCATTGCCTGCCTTGTGTTCTCAAGGCAATGTCAGTAGGAAAAGCTGGATGTATTTCGGATCAGTGATGGCCACTGTTCCATACCTTCATGCCTTCTTGGAAAATGCATTTTAGCTCCATCAGTCTGACTGGAACTGGAGGGAATGGCATTAAGACCTGGCTTTGTTTCCTCTAGCCAGGTAGGCTTCCCATCTCAGGCATCTCCATCCCTTCCTAGTTTGAGCTTGTCCATCCAGCTCTTCCTCTTTGACACTGTGTCCATCTTCTATGTTGGCATCACATTCCATCAGCAAAATACTGGGGTTTGTGCCACATTAAATCAGAGCACTCCTAAGCCTAAGTCTCTGAAGAGCTCTGCAGTGTACACTTGCCAGCCCCCTCCAGGCTCAGCAAGATGTTGCCTGCTGCCCAGTTCCTTCTCACCTCATGATTCTTGTATTAGTTTGCATCATCTCCATTTTCACTAATAATTTCCTATTGGTGTCCCTGCTCATGGCAGGAGGATTGGAACTAGATGATCTTAAGGTTCTTTCCAACCCTAACTATGCTATGATTCTATACTGTGCCGTGTTGTGTGGTTTAGCAGAGTCTAGGTAAATGTCATTTCTTTTGACCAGTAAAAGCCTTTTCTCAAAACCAGATATTGGCTAAGCTGGACATACGTGTTTAACAAAGGTATGGACTTGTATTCTCATTCTCTGTATTTGTTCTCCCCTTTAAGTTTTGCCTTATGCTTTACATGCTACATAGCCCAGAAAAAGGGGCCCACATTTGTGCATATTACTTACAGTTCTTTTATTAGAGACAGCCTGAGAAGTAGAACTATTTGTTAGAAATACTTGCCAGATTTACCGTTTCATTTGCCAGCTCTTTCATTATTCTGCGACTCTTAAATATAGATCATCTGGTCTTTCAATTCAGGCACATTAAAACTCTTCAAATTTTATTCCATTTCAGGTCAGTAATCTTCATCCCCATATTCTTAGTCTAATTAGCAACCCTGTCTTTGTCCCTGTGCTCACTTCCCTTTCTTAATGCAAGCTGAGATGAAGGATCAAGTTTGTTTTGGGAATATACCTAGATCACCTTATATTTGTATTTTCTTCTGTCTGCATAACTTCTCTCTCCTCTTCTTCTCTTCCAGGGCACTCTCACAGCATTATACTACTTGGGTGAGTTTCATTTGTGAAGTTATCACTGCTCTGGGGCAGCTTTTGCTTGACCCATTGCAAAATTTTCAATTTCTTGTTCATCAGTTTTTGGTAACAGTTCATCAAATTCAGTATTAATAGAATATCACTCTCTTACCTGAATATTTCTGGAGCAGATAAAATACATCTTGCACCTAATCACCTCCTGGAGAGGAGATTACAGGGCTTTGCTCTCTGGCCATGGGATAAGGCTCCAGGGAGCAGGGCAGAGAAAGAGCAGGCTGCAGCAAGAGGTGCCACTCAATTCTTGTAGGGTCTCTGATCCCTTTGGGAGCAGGTTGCTGAGCAGGGCTGGGTAGCAGCAGTGCACAGGCTCCAAGGGGTCAGGAGCACAGGTTCTTGCATATGTCCATATTTGTCTTTTCTTTGCATCTTCTTAAAAAGTGAATTCATTCATAACCTAGAAGCCATTTTCAAACAGCTGGGTGGCATTCAACCCCTGACGGTAAAAACAGGGTATGCCAGCTGGAAAATAATGCTGTTGCCCGCAGTGCAAAGGCAGTGGAGGCAAGGGCTTGATACACAGCATCCAGCCATGGCTGGCAATCTGGCTCACCGAAGCCATGTCCCTCTTGTTTTGGTGACAGCTTCACGTTTGCTCCGGTTTGTTTTGTTTTGCTGAGTTTGGTTGCTGGGATTTAGCACAGCTGGGCGACTTGCATTATCCCACTCAGAGATAACGTGGGAAAACAGCCCTAGCTTTCACTTGCTCCAAGGAGGCTGCAGACATCTGTTGTGGCTGGATAGGGTCATCTCAGCAGAGGACTGAAAGGTACTTCATGCAGTGAGGCCTCTCACTCGAAGGATGACACAGTTCTTGGTTCCTGTTAAAGACAAACTAGAGCATTAAACACAGCAAGTATTGGTAACTGGCTCTTACAGCATTTGGTTGTTCCTAACTTACATTCATTTATTCTTGGGGTATTTCTGCATGTTTTTGGCAGGCAGTTGTTGGCTTGATCTTGCATGTGCTCTACAGCAACTAAACATTGAGAGTGGTTATGCTCTTCGCTTGCTTTTAGTAGCGGGTTTTTCCATGTAAACCATACTCATGAGGCTTCCAGTCAGTTCAAACCAGGGACAGAGTGAGCTCATACCTGCCTACAAAACACTGTGTGTGCAAACCCATGGAGACTACTAGGTCAGCTAGTTCAACAGAAAGACTGACGGATTGGGTGAATTTGTGGGAGTCTGACTTTATGTTCAGATTCACCTAAACCCCTGCTGGGCTCAGAGCACAGACACCGTGTGCCTGCTTGTTTACCTGCTGGGAGCCAGCCATGAAGTTGCCTGATGTGCAGCATTGCTTTCATAAATGGGCATGCTGGGAGAGCAAGCTGTGGTGCCAGGTCTGGTTTCAAGGAAGAGCACTCAAGAGAGACACAAAGCACCAACTGGTGCCTGAAAAGGTCTAAAACATGGAACAGATTCCATGTTTGTCATCACCTGTGGGGAAGGGGTAGGAGATGATTAGAGAGGGCTGTTTTGCTCTTCTCTCCCCAGAGATCAGCAGCTTTTGGTTTTGTTGCTGCCACAGAAGCCCGGCAGTGCAGTGATTGCTTCTGCTGCTTCATGCCCACTTCCTGTTGCAGTGCCAGGCTGTGCCGGGGCTGCAGAGCCTGCGGCATGAAAACAGCTCATGCACTTGCCTTTGTGCAAGTGCTGTGAGCTTGCACCACAGGTATTTGACTAACTGGTGTTCTTCTCAAACCAAGGTCAGGGGCACACGCAGGCACCAGCAGTGCAGGCTCTGGGGCTGGAGAGATGGCAGCATTGAGTGCTAGGAAAGGCGAAAGGGAGAAGTGGGATGTGAAGGGATGCAGTTGGCTGGGCCGCTGTCAGAGTCAGTCCTCCTGATTAGCTTGGGAAGAGCTGCTGCTGAAATAGCAGGGATCCTCCACGTCCCACCACAATACCCCCTCCAGCTCCTACTCCTGTGTTTAGGAAATTTATGACAAATTTATCACCATTTACCTCTTGGGTATCAAAGGGAGAAAGGGGAAAATTACTTGTTATCAAGGAAAGGGTAAAGATGCCTGGTGTAAGCCAGAAAATTGGTGCCAAAAATGCTTTCATTCCTATCTATCTCCTCAGCAGCTACTGACAGTAGGAAACCTTTCTCTATTATCTGTGGAGGAAGAAGTTTAGCAAGCGCCTGCCAGGAACACTGTATAACGATGTGTGCAAGGACAGTGAGTTCCACTCCCAAGAGCAAACGTCCAGGGGTCTCTTCTGAACTGACCTTTTTGTTTTCTCCAGACCCTGCCTGACCACTGATGGAAAGCCAGGCAAGGCTTTACCCATTTAGTGTTGAGGAGCAGAGATTGGCTGCTGGGATGCGCTGGGTGATTGGGAAAGACACGGACATGTCCTGGTCAGGACTGGCCAGGAATTGGAGCAGACTCAGATTTTTATTGTGGATAAATTCAACCCAGGTGAGATTTTCCCCATGGGCAGGTAATGGCTGGGTGTCAAACTGGGAATGGGGGGGGGGGGGGGGGCAGTGTCGAACACAGCCTGACTCCCCACCGTGGGGGTTCCTTTAAGGACAGGATGCAGGAATCAGCCTGCTTTGCAGGGATGTGCACACAGGCGCCAGCTGGGCTCCCCGGAGTGGGCTGCAAAACACCACTGCAGAGGAAAACAGGTCTCCAGTGCCAAGAGCTGACCTGCCTCCAAGCTCCTTGGAGCCATGGGAAGTGCTGGGATGGTGATGTGTCCATGAAGGAAGGATAACATCATGCTCTTGTTCCTGAGCGTGGGCAGTGAAACACCTGTTAAAGGTTCATTTTTTTTAATAAATGGGGCTATTCACACACTGCTATATTTTGCAGGAGTGTGATACAGTATTTCCGTTGAGTGTGCAGGCCGGTGATTTGTTACTACAAATTAAATACTAGCAGCTACTTGGATAAGATAAGCTACACAGAAATGGATAGCAGCAACTCCAGGAAGAGAGAAGAAAAATAGGGAGTGGAAGCACAGGAAAAGAAAAAGAAGAAAAAAGCAAAAACATTTGAAATTTGCCAAGTGTGATAAACACTGCAAACACTTTTTGAAAAACTGGAAATGTTCTTTTTTCATATAGGTGGGACTAAAATACAGATGACTGAATTCCTGTCACTGATTTCTGTTCCTTTCTCCTCAGTGGAGAAAGATTTATTTGGGAGCAAAAGGGTATTTTTATCTTGTTTCTTTGTTTTTCTTCACTCATTATCGCTGTGTGCATGGTTGGTTTCCATGATGGTGTCAGGCACTTGGGCTCTGATCCAGCAAATACTTAAGCACACGTGTAACATCCCAGCCGGCGTAAGGTTATCCATGTGCTTAGATGACTTTGGGTCAGGATCTTAATATCTCTGCAGCTCTGATGTGACTTCCACACAGCAAGGAGGAGATGCAGAAGAGCCAGACAATTAGAAAATGTTATTGTGAGACCACAGAGATCCTCACAAGGGGGCTAGGAGGTAAATTGCTACCTGAAGCATTATCTTGGTCTGGGATGGAAAACTGGTAAATCAATTATTCTCTGGAAAGTGCTGCTTTTGGAAGCAATCAGCAAGTTCAGTCCAAATGAGACAGTTTAGGTTAAACCGTGCAGAGTTTGGGAGGAGAGGGTGGGCAGTGCTTCCTGGCCAGGCAGTCACCAAGGACAAGGGAGGGTGACTGCCTGTGGGGCAAGCAACGGTGACCCCCCCTGCCCACACAGGTCTTTGCTGAAGCCCTACTGCAGATGAAGACCTTTTTTGCAAATAACCTTAGTTTGTTTTAAAAGCGCCCCAGACATTTTCTTTGATCCAAAGTGCATTTGTTTCTCCTTGTATGCTGCCAAGAAATCAATTCTTGTTTGATCCAAATGTCTTCTCCCTGTTTTCTTTCAGTTTGGCCCCCAGATAAGTGCACACAACTGAAGTGCATCCATTAACAGGAAGCATCCACATTCAGCAGCAAAGCCTTCTGGCTGGTCCTTTAGGAGGTACTGATCTGGTCTCCTGGTGCTTCAGTGCCACAGAGATGGGATCCCTGCAAGGGTGATTCACATCCAGCACACTTGCTACTCCCTGTAGGTTAAATCATGTGGCGGCCAACCTCAACTCGTCTTGCTCTCCCAGCTGTGGTTTGGGGTACAGCACAGGCCTGAGGTCCTTCCTAACAGGCATGAAGGGATGAGGCCACCCTATTGCGGGAGAGACATAGCACTGCAGGCTCCAGTGACATTCTGACACCAAGTCTCCAGGCCAGAGTATGGGCCCTGGCTCCTTTTAGCTGCCAGAGTAGATGTACTCCTGGAAATGTGCAAAGTGGCACAAAGTGAGCTCCATCTTGCTCGTGGCTCAAGATGCTATTCCATCTAACCAACAAGCAGTGCAGAGTGAGGCTGAATTAAAGGGCATTGCAAGGGAAATCCAGGAGAATGAGCAGAAAGAGGAGATGATGTAGGGACATTGGCATAAAGGAGGAGATGCAGAAAAGATGCGCTAGCCCCCGAAGTGAACAGCTTCTGTGAGGAGGCAGGAGCAAGCAAATGTTTTATAAGGCCATGTGAGAAGCTATTGCATATCTCAACACAATACTGCCTAAGGGTAGATGATGGCATCACTTAGGCTCAAATGCCAGAAAAAGTATTGCAGACCAAGTGATCCTTTCTACAAAATATATCACAAAAATCTAACTCATGGTGCAAAAGCTTCCACCACCCCTCAGCACCACCCATCAGATGTTTTTGCTTGGGAACAGGTCCTCACTGCTGATGCTCACACCCTCCCAGCACTCCAATCCAGTGGCTAAAATGGGTGCTGAGTGAATCTACAAAGCTGCTGGTGCTGTACAGGAACCCAAATGTATCGCTTCTGAAAGGGAGCTTCCTTCATTCATGCTTCCTGGGAGTAGGAATTAGTGGCACTAAAGAGCCATGACAGATATATGTGGAGGTTAGGATTTTCTTACACTGCTGCATTCCTGGGAAACCATCTTCCACCTGATTTGACTCTAACAATAATTCTTTCACAGAGCCACTGTCAGTGAACAGGGTGGGCTGAACCACTTTCCCTTCTTGTTTTTGTTTCAACCCCCCTGTGCTGGTAGTGCCACGTTAGCTGTATCAAAACTAAAATGTCTTTTCCTGTGGGTTTTTTTTCCACCCTGTTTTTCTACAAAAGAAAAAGTCAACATAACAACATTTTGCTGAGCCCTGTTTCTGTCTCTTTTTTATCTGTGTAACTGATGCCAATGGAAACATTAGCCACTCTTTCAAACAGCAAGCTGCAGAGGCCAGCAAAATACATGTGGGTTTGTATATATCTATATCTATCTCCATATCTATATATATATATATATATATAGATATAACATTAAAATAATACCTACTTGCTTTTTTTCTTCATTTTATTTTTAAAAATGGGAAAAAAAGCCATGGATGTTTGAGGGAAGATTTCAAGATGAAGCACTTTTCTAAGTGTTGTTTTGGTCAGAGGGAAGCCAAGAGTAGATTCTCAGCTGCTTACATGGATGTGGCTCCTTTCTGAGAGCGAGGACTGATACCAGGGAAGATCTAGGCTTTTGTGGGTTCAAAGATCAACCCATATAGAATTTCTGCTCCCTGCATGACTTCCATTTTATGGGCAAACAAATGTTATCTATTGTTAGCTCTGCAGAGCCAAAACAAGTAGGGGAGGAAATGCTGGGTTGTGTCCCACCTTGTAACACCGTATTTGTGTGTAAGTTATTACAGAGGTCCTGATACATGTGTTTTATAGGCAGGTTTAGGTATTACATATATCTATGTATATATTATGATATATATATATAACACTCATTACTGCAGTCAGTGAAGCTCTAGCAGAGTGTCCATTACATTAGGGGTGAGGTAACCAACTCATGTCCCCTGGTAGTGCTCCCCACAGGCCCCAAATGTGGAGGGGATGAAGAGAGGAAGACAGAGACCTCTCCTCTGTCCCCAGTGTAGGACACAGACCATGATGCATCATGTCCCTGCAGCAGGAGGGGGAGTGTGAGTCTTTGTATGATGGTCCCCGGTGGATGCAAGGCATTTGTTTCTCAGCAGGCTTCAACCTTTAAATATCTTTTATGTATTTTTCCAGTCAGTGCCCATGCCTCATTGCTCTGCGTTCACTTGGTTGATGGACACTACGAAAGAGACTGGTTTGAAGTTGGGGGCTTTACAATGGAGAAGTTAAGCTTATTCAGGGAATATAGGCTTTTCTGCCACTTTTAGGAGGATTTGGATCTCCAAGAGGTGGATGTTGTTGCTTTTATTTCTGTGTCCATCTGTGTGGTTTAAGGCCTCCCTTGCTCCTTGTCCTGGGAAGCTTGGTGGGTTACAGCAAGTGCTGGGAAGAAGCAAAGATTTCAGTCACAAATCCAGAAAATCTGCCTGTTGTGGAGCCATCCCCAGCCACCATCTGTGGGGAGGCACAGCAGGACCTCTGACCAGCCCTGGGAACTGGGAGCAGCACACTTCAGACTGCCGTTATCATATGTTTTTCAGAGCCTTGGTCTTTTCTTTTTTCACTTAGCATCTTTCAACAGGCTGAAAATTACGACCTTCACAACACATAATGAGTGCATCCTTATAAACGCCATGCATGATTTAAAAAGTCCTCTGGGCTCTTGCAGCAGAAATGCCCCATGAAAGAGAGTTGAAAGGGTTATTTTCATGCTGGAAGACAGAGGTGCTCTGCACAACCATGTGTTTGTAGGTGTGCGGAACCAGACTTCATGGGGAACAGGGCAGGCGCGGGTCCCTGGGTGGTTTATGTGGGGAGCTCTGGGGAACCCTGCCTAGACACATCCTTTAGGGCATCAACAGAATGGCTATTGAAAAGTTTTGTGACCAATAAACTGCTTATCTTGTGTGGTCCACTTTTGTGGTAGGGACTTTAGAAGAATAAAACCCATTAAAATCTCCCCCAGGTGCACGCACTTTTGGCAGACTAATAGGAAGTAATGCACCAGGCAGTGCTGAGGGATGTCTTTTTAAATAGCAATCCCCAACTTTCTGTTGTATTGTACAAACATTGCCATTAAGTGAAAAAAAAAATAAATCTGTATGTTATGGTACAATTTTACTGGTGGGTATTGACGTGAAGTTTCAGCCTTCTGTACTGGATTAATATGTGTAGTTATATGTAACATGTAGTAATTAGTGGGGCTTTTTAAATTCATTGCATCATTCTTGTTCTGTTAAAGAGTCATGGGTCTCCCAGCAAATTAGGACTATTTTTAAGGCATGGATTTTAGACACTGAGGCTGCCTTATTTTGTTGTAAAACTCTTTGAGCCGTCTTCACTACTTTGCACCAAGGCCTGTGTGACAGCTCATGATTCCAGATGCCTTTGCCCCTTAATATGAATGGCCCCAGAAAGCCCCAGCATGGTGATGGTGCTGGGAAAGTGGTGTGTAAGCTGTGCTGAAGAGAGAGATGCACATCTCACTAAATGCTACATAAACCAGCACTGGCTGTTAGTGTTGAGCTAAATGTCCCAGGAGCCTGCTACTCTCACACTAGAGAGGGATGCAGAGGAGGGCAATGGTGCTCTATAGTCTCTGCACTGCCCACCAGTCCGTGTTCCCATCATCCTCCCTCTGCCTTGATTGGGGGAAGCCATCCCCAGCACCCCGTCACCATCCCAGGTTGTCTTTTCCTTTTTAATACTTTCTCTTTTGCCTGTTGCAGAAGGGCCAAAGTCAACTTCAGCTGCGGATGCCCCAGTGTTTGCATTTGCAGACCCCATGTGGCTTTACATCTGCTTCTACTTTCACCAGCGCTGTCTACTGCAGTTTGTTTCTGGTATTTCATATCCAGGCACTGGTCAGTAACTATCACCAACTCAGATAAGTACAGGAGCATTTTCTTGTTGCTGACACCTTGTCTTTCCTCCCTGCTTCTTGCAGGTGAATGTCTTTCCGTCCTCCTGGCCTTTCTTGCGTTCTGCGCCCAGAGTGTGCATGTGCTGTGAGGCGCTGGTAAGGCAATGTGCAGAGAGGGAAAAAGGAAATTTGGGGGAAGAAGTGGATTTCAGCTAGAGTTACAAAGAAATCTGAGACACTGGTGTCATGTCTCTGCCTGCAGGATAAGGCTGCAGAGGTGAGTTGGAGCCAGTTGGAGCCAGGTGGAGGCAGGCACTGCTTTGTCCCCTTCCGGGCATGTTTTGCCAGGAGCAGCAGGAGAAGCATCACAGGCAGGTGCGCAGGAGGGGCTGGTGGCCGAGGCTCGGGGACTTGAAGCCAAGCTCGCCAGGAACCTCGGGGGTTTGGCCAGCAGCCCCACACGGCTGCTGCCCCGCATCACTTCAGCAAGGACCGCCGCTGCCTCACCCCAAACCCGCGCAGAGATGCCGGTGACCAAATGTGCATCTCTGTGACTGAATAAAGCCCCAGCTGTGTGTCATTTTGAAAAGCCCTAATTTTAGCTAGCCAGTGCAGCACTCCGCTGCGCATCACTGAGGTGCCCCGGCACACACGGAGGGCAGAGCTTTCACCCTTTCGCTCGGGTGAAGGGGCTCCTTCTGCCAGAGCCTGGGGATGCAGGAGGAAGAGGAAGAGGGAGGTGCATTTTCTCCTGGGTCAGCGGGCGCTGTGAGTCCGCGCTGTCCGGGCGGCCGCGGCGGTTCCGCGTGCGCGCAGCGTGCCAGATGACCTATTGAAACCGTTCGGGAGCACGGCTGGGGTTGCCAGGACAACCCGTGCTCCCTGGGCCTGCGCCTGCCCATGTGACAGCCGCCTTGACGTCAGCTGGAGGCAGAGCCTGCGGTTTCGGCCGCGCAGTCAAAGCCGTGCGAGAACCCGGTGGATGCTGGACTCATCCCCGCCGCCGCTGCCGCCGTTTCTCAGGGGCTGCCGGAGCATGGACTATTAACAACTTGCATTTCTGCAGTGTGAGGTAACCGTTTGCTTTGTGTCCTCAACACGTATTTCTTGGAGTTTCCTTAAAAAAAAAAGAAAAATAGAAAAGCAGCTTATCGGAACTGGTATTTTTTTCACTTGTTTGTTTTGGCTGGAAGTTTGCCTTGATGAACAAGCCCGGCACTATCAGATAAATGCAAAGCAGCTTCCAGTTACTAATTCTGTGTGCAGGCTGCAGAGCAGACTTAAATTTAGATTAATGATCCATGAAAGGAGAAGAAAATGATATTGTTCTCATTTGACACTTTGAGAATACAAATGAACGCGAGTAATCCTAGTCTAATGCGTTCAGGAGTTAAATTCTGTTTAGGTATTCTGTTGATTGGGGCATCTCCACAGCTTTATAGCTCCGTTGGAACTTAGAAATGAGGTTTTTAATGCTGCCCAATTCGGGCGGGTTTGTACCCAACGTGCTCGGTGAGGAGGAAGCCAGCAGCCGATGCAGTTAGGAACGGCTTGAAACCCAACTCGCAAAGTTCGAGTCTTTAAACCATCTTTGTTCACACAGAGTCCCCGCACGCTCCCCGGGTTTTCTGCCCCTCTCCTGGGGCACGGGGCACTCTTGACCGTACAGTGTTTACAAAGGGAAGGATCAAGAGCTTCCTGAAAAATTGTCTGAAACATGCCCAGAGAGCAGCAGTGCTGAACACGGGCTTTTACCCTTTCCCTCACATGCACACACACGGCTTGGGTTTTGCCTTTTTTTTCTGTTGTGGGTTGAGAGCATTTAGAATAGCCAAAAAAAAAAAAAAAAAAAAAAAACCAACCCAAAACTGCAGCATGAACAGCATCACAGTCATTGAAGAATGAAATGCTATTTGGATCCTTTTGCCAAAGGAAGAGCGGGTTTGGGTCTGTTTCTGTATTACACTTACTCTGAGGGGGCTGTTGTGGGGAAAGAGATCACAGGGCTTCTGAAGTTTAGTGCCACAGCCTGAGTTTGTTTGTATGGGAACATATAGATTCATTTTAAGAACAGATTACAGCTGAAGCATGGTGTGTGTTGTTTCCTGGAAAAGTATGCTCGATCGTTCTTATCTTCTCTAATGATATGCTCCTGTTCCCTTCCTCCCAAAGTTCAAAGGGTTTAATGATAATGGTAATGATTTTCTAAAGCAGCTGCCACTTTGAAACAATCACAGAGCTACAAAACAATTTGGAACACAGAGCAATAAAAGATAAAAAATTCTATGAAAATTATTTGAATGTGACCAAATGCAGCAGAAGCAGTTGTTTCAGAAAGGGAGGCAAGGCAGAGGTTAAAACTGAAAGCACTTCTGTAAGGAAAGTTATGGCTTAATGCTGTGGATTTCACTGCATTTCGTATTCTTAACAGAGCAAGAAGGATAAATGCATCTGAAGCCTCTAAACCATTCCACTTGCCGTTATCTCATATGCTCTTTCCAATTTAACTCTTGTGCCTAGAATATCAGTGTTTAGGGAGGCTGGAATATTTTTAATTTCCTTTATTAAATTCTTTACCTGATGGCGATGCATCAGTGCATGAGGATCTCAGCTGGCTCCTTGTAGGTGAGTTTAACCAAGGTTTACCGGAGCCTTGCAGCTTCCCTCTGGAGGTGCTAGCACCCCATGTGCAGCCTTCCTGTGGGGAGTGGGAGTCTCAGTGTTCTCACAGGGGTGCAAACCAGTGTGGGGAGCTGTGTTTTGGCCAGTGGTGGTCCGTGCACCTCACCTGCTCAGGGGGGTCTCCTCGGAATCTGTGGAGTAGAGCAGGAGGGGAGGCAAGGGGAGGCAGTTGATGCGACCCACCTGCCTCTGGGGTCTGCTTGTTCACCAGCTCACGCCAGTGGGGTAAGTCCAGTGAAGGACTGAGGCATGGAGTCAGGGTTGATTCTTGCTGAGTGGCACCTGCCATTCAAGAAAAGTCATTAACTTCCAGTCTGGAGAGTTTGGCTCTATGTATAGCTGCAGTCACCTGCCAGCTTTGACTGGAGTTATTGGTGTGGCAGTGATGCTCAGCGAGGGCTGGGGCTTCACCTCATTCATTTAGGCTTGCATACAGTGTCCTGTAGCTTTTGATGCCTTGAAAACCCCTGCAAGGGCAAAAATAATTGATGCAGTTTTTACTAAAGACCTATTAATTAGACATATTTATAAACAGCTGGAATGGACATACCTTGCATTAGTGATACTGGGCAAGTCTTCTAAAAGCTCTAGCTTGACCTGAGAGAGGAGGATGATAAATTTCTTCACGTTTTACTGGGAAGGTCCCAGCTGGGCTGTGACAGGAGGCAGCTGGTGAGCGCTGCTGAGGTTTCACAGGGATGTGTCCTGCTTGGCAGTGTGACCAACTCTGCCCCTTCTCTTTGAGCCTCTGGGGGCTTTGGGAATCCCATCAGCTCAGGCTTCTTTGAGCCTCAGAGGCGGGGATGGCTGAGGTGTGGTCAGGCAGGCAGCTGCAGGCAGTGCCAGAGCGTGCAGCTGGAGGAAAAGGCAGAAGGGAATAGCAGGGGACAGTGTCTGAGTTGTCCCATGGTTGCGTGCCTCTGCTCAGTGATTTCATGCTCTTGTTTTCGCTGGTCAGCTGTGTACCAAATCCTTTTGACAGACACCTGGATTTTACCCTGGATGTGTGTGAAGTTTCCAGGCAGTGTAATGCTAAGCATCCCAAAATCTCTGCCCTGCCATGATTTGACCCACCACGAGAAAAGAGCAAACAGCCTGTAGGTTTCTTCCTGCCACCGAGAGAGGGGGAAGGTGGCTGCTGTCCATCCCTCATCCTCTGCCCAACGCCACAACTGTGACACTGCCAGCTTAGCTGGACTTGAAATCCTCTGACGTAAAGAGAAAAATGTAAGATTTCACATGGGCTTGGTGAGAAACCACCTTCTTCTGTGGTGGCCAGATTGACCCTCATACCTCCCATCAGCCTTCATATCATTTACAAATGTCACCCCTTTGCACACACAGAAGGAGAAGATGGTTTCTATTGACAGCCTCCTCGTCCGTGGAGAAGGGTGAGGAAACCAAGAATTCCTAAAGAATTCAAGCATTTCACCTTAGGAAATATCTTGGCTAAAACCAGGACTGAGATCTCCTTAAGTCACTTCTCACACAACTGGATACAGACAGGGAAATTAAAAAAAGACATGATCTGTTGCCGCCTCTAGCCTAGTAATAATAACACACTCAAGCCTTTTGTGTGCTCTACCTTGTTCTGGTTGAGTTGATGGGCAATGGCAATCTAAATTTAGGTTAAAAGCATAATAAAACCTAAAAAAAACTTGCAAAGCAGAATGCTGACTCCTTCTTGCATTTTTCAAACAGAATGAGATTTCTGTCTTTTTAAAGGTCGTAGTTGTTACTCAAGGCAATAATTCAAGGGGAATAAAATCCGCTGTATAGGGAGGAAGAATTGTCAGACACTGGGAACTGATGTAGGATTATGGAATTTCAGGCTCTTAAATTACATATTGCAGAAGTTGGTTTCCACCCTGCTAAAAATCATTACATTGTGCTAATTTAATGTCCTGCATCAACGTTAGCAACAACTGGTTTAAATGATAACTGAGCTGCAGTACAGATTTGGTATTTTAATCAACAGTTTCTTTTCCAATTAAAAGCAGATGCCATGTGTATGGTACTCTGAATGCAAAATAAAAGTTGACCTGGTTGTCGGTTCCAAGCTAAAGCAACAAAAATCCTAACTCTGGAATGTTTTTGGTAGTCATATTTTAGAAGTAGTCTTCCATGGTGAGCCAAAATCTGCGCAGACAGTTATAGTCAGATAACAGTTAAAAAAATAGACAATGTTTTGGCTGTACTTTCGCTGCTGTTAAATTTATCTTCTTAAATAGCAGGGAGTATGAGTTGAGGTTTGAGGAACAGTAATTTTGTAATTATTTTACATGGATCAAATTATTCTGTCATCAAATTTGCATTTCAGACAGCATTACAGTATGAAAATATAATTAGAAACTGTACTTCAGGAATTGCTGAATGTGGTGTTTCCCAGGGGGAGCACTGCGAAGGAGCTGCCCTCACTACAACTTTGGCAAATGTCAAAATCCTATAGGTGAAAAATGCGAAGGCTGAGTTGTAAAGTTCTTCTCCCTCCTGCAGTCTGCACTCACTGTCAGCTTTCTGCCGAACTTCGTTTTTCTGTGAGATTACTTTCCACAGAAACATCTGATCAGTAAGAGCTGAAGCGCTCAGATCCTGCTCATCTGAATTTCAGTCTGGCTGTGCTTGAGAGCTGCTGAATTGCTTTCAGCCACAAAATGACACCGAGATAATGTAAGGATCTGATTTACACACAGGAAAGCCAAGAAGCTTGTACTTTGGGCTGAAATGCTGGTTTTAATCTGCCCAGAGCGTGGAATTCCCAGCAATGCCTCCTATCACAGGACAGAGCAGAGGGTGGGTCTCAGTTTGCATCTATTTCTCTTCTTTTATAATTCAAGTCTTTTTGCTGCACATGTTCACAATGTTGTGCAAAGTTTTAGCTGTGTAAATCTCATTGATGTCAAACCTTGCATTTATTTTTTTTTACTGTTCTTGTTATGATCTTTGGCTTATCATAGGCAAATTAGCTGGAAATGAGCATATCTTTTCTTTTTAGCTGTGTTGATAAATCCTGCTCAATTTTGTCAGACACACACACTTTGGAGAGCATCATGGCCAGTTTTTCTGACCACCTTATTGGGATGTTGGACAGGACCATATGTGGAGCAAAGCCTGTGATGCACAAAGCAAAGCTGGCATTGGGAGGAGGTAGAAGCTGACTGTGGGGTATGTTTGATGCTTTAATATCCCCATACATCTCTCTCAGTCCTGCTGAGGGACATTGCCAGTGTTCTTCCAGAGGAAATGTCAGGGCCAGGCAGGAAAAGGAGCGGTGCGCACCTGTGAACTCAGGACTGCATGGATAATTGGGCTGGCTGGTTCCCAGTGACTCAGGGATACAGTTGCTCCCAAAATACTCTGTGGAACAAGACCATGTGCCTCCCAAAGCCACCTTCCAGCACTCACCTACAGCCAGTCCTGGTGCTTTGCTTGGGCGCAGGGGGGACATCCGCCTCATTGGTCACAGTTTGTGTGATGCATATCTTGCAGTCTGGATGAGGCATTTGCAATGTGAGCAAAGGGCAGGATCTGCAGGGTGTCACTGATGATGACCTGAGAAGGCATTTTTGAGTGCAGTAAGCCAGGTGAGCTCTTTATGGACAAGTGGCCTTGTCTGGGGATCCCTGTGTGAGCGCTGGTTTGCAGGTGGGGCATGAGAAGCTCCCGAGCATCACACCCATAGTTTTGCAAATTACATACAGTCATGGAGTCATAGTCATAAAGGCGTGGAATTATGGAATGGCTTGGGTTGGAAGAGACCTTACGTATCATCTAGTTCTAATCCCTCTGCCATGCACAGGGTCACCTTCCACTAGACCAGGTTGGTCAAAGCCCTGTCCAACCTGGCCTTGAACACTGCCAGGGATGGGACAGCCACAGCTTCTCTGAGCAACCCATGCCACTATCTCACTGCCCTCACAGTAAAGAACTTCTTCCTTACATCTAATCTAAATCTACTTAGAACTCCAGAGGGGTAGGAGACTTTCAGCCGGCTTTGTCTGTGCACAGAAGCAGGTGGACACTGGGGCTGAAAGCTTTGAGACAGGTTTATACCTGCCACATTTGTCACAAAGCCTCTTAGCAGTGTGCTGAATTTCACTGTCAAGAGAACGGGGCCCCAGGAGCGTGCCAGAGCCACGCTGACTCTGTTGGACCAGGTGGGACAGGGCAAGTTGGGGAAGGAGAGCCCTGGGCAGGACTAGGTGACCAAATGGGAGAGCTGGGTTTGTCCAGCCTAAAGAAAAAAAGGCTCAGGGGAGACCGTGTTCAGTAGTTAAAGGGTGGCTACAAAGAAGATGGAGACTCCCTTTTTACAAGGAGTCACGTGGAAAAGACATGGGGTGATGGGCACAAATTACTGCTGGGGAGGTTCCAACTGGACACAAGAGAAAAAAGTTTCACAATCAGAACAGTCAGCCATCAGAATAATCTCCCCAGGGCAGTGGTGGACTACTGAACATCCCCACTGTTAAGATTCAGCCAGACAGGGCACTGGGACATCTAGTCTAGGTCATGGTTTGCCTAGAAAAGTTGAACCAGATGATCCTTGAGGACCCTTCCAACCTGGTGTTCTATGATTCTGTGGTGATTGAGCCAGGGGCAGCCTTGCCACTTCTTGGTTGTTCTACTGTCACTGTTCCTGCGCTGCTGCATTTGCCCCAGCAGGGACCTCTAGTAACATTGCCCAATGTCCCTGGGCATCTGCAGTACAGGCCAAGAGTCGTGTGAAACCGGACTGTCTGAGGGAGTTAGGAAAGCTAAATGCTTCCTCTTAATAGTGGCGCTCTGTCGTTTTGATGCCATCTGGTGTGGCTAAACGGGCTGTGGTCTCTGCTCATTACTGGGTACAAAATAGCACTGGAGAAACATGGCACAGTCAGCTCTCACACAGTAGGTGCTACTGGAGGACATAGGTGTTTTATTCGCTTAAAGAGCTTCATGCTTGTTCTCGTATTATAGACCAGATTTTGGAGAGAGCCAAGACTACATGTACAGAGGTTTTATTAGACAAGCAGATCAGGTAGTTTATAGGGTTTCACTTCAGAGAAGACAAGTTAAAGGGAAAGAAGGTCAAAGTTAGCTTCTTTTCTTGCTAAATTCCCTTGCTCCTAGAGCAGGCAGATTCCCTGATTATGCCTCACATAGCCTTTCTGCATCTCTTGCAGGACTGCAAAAACACAATGGATCCAGCTCATTTGACGTGTCTAACTTCAGCTGAATAATACTCAAAAAGGCTTCAGCCATGAAGCAGTACAGCCCTAGAACTTTTAACTCTAAATATTCTGCTCATGTTGTGTGCATGTTCCTAATGGCGAATCCAAGAGACCAAGGGAAAGCGAGCACAAAGCCGTTGATTATTTCCACAACTGCTATATGCTCCCTATCACAACACTATTCTTTTGTGCAGAATGGCAGCGTGATTGCAGAGTCCTCTTTAACTTCACCATTTTAGCGAGCCCAGGTCCAATTAGAGCAATTATATCTCAGCAGAAACACTGTCTGTTGTTCTCTGGACTTGTCTGTCAAGTGTCCTATTCATAGCTGTTTATCTTTTGTGGGGTTTTTCATGTAAAGTCGGTCTGACCCTAGAACAGCCTCATCTGAAGGGTAGCCTGCGTTTTTTGTATACTTATTTCACAGGCTGATGTGAATAAGAAGAAGAAGCTGGCCAAGGACACCTCTTTCAGTCTAACCACAGCCTCCTCTTGCTTGAACATTATTGCTGATTTGATACAGCATGCAGATTTCACTTTCAATTATTTCACTTCACCTTTCACTTTTGATTAGTTTACTGCTAAAAATTGAGAACACTGTCAAAATTTGCAGTTCTTCCTTGCCACATTGAAGGGTTGCCTTAATCAAAATCCCCAACATGAGTTGCAAGGCATGTAATGTTTTATGGCATGTGATTTTAAACCACTTACAGCTCTGGGGTCTGTTTGGGACTGTCTGGTCTCTGAGTTATTGAAGAACCTTTGGGTACTTCTGCAGAAAGGCTATGTTCTGCTTTACCTCTGCTGTCTGAGCCTGACAAAAGGGCTGAGTGACTTGCCAAGGAAGCCCCCCTTGTTCCCATGAAGGTAAAAGCTGAGAAGCAGAGCTCAGTGAAAGGCAGAAGTGCTGGGGCTTGGGAAGGTGAGGGTCAGTGGGAAGAGGAACTCTTCTCTTCCTGAACAAAAAATAGATTTTTATTTTCTCAGGCTTCTCATGGAACTGAAAATCCAGTGTCTGGAGTCACCTATCTGAGACAAGATAAGCTCTTTCAGACAGGTCAGAAATGAGATTGCCTATGAAAAAGCAGCCCCCATCCCTGCCACTGGCTTCATGGCGTCCGTGGGTGTCCTGGCAAACATGAATAGCAGGGTAGTGTTGCTTTAGGAACTGAAAACATGAGCCCAGACCTTAGTCATTCTTCCTCCAGCGTCAACAGGGCAGTGATTCTGCCATACTCATTTCCTATTTTACCTGTCTTCTGCTAGGTTTTAGCCCACAATGGAAGGTGGCTGGTTGCTTTTGTCGGGAGGAGCTGCAGAGCCACCCGCAGTGGTGTCACAGATGTCACCAGTGCTTTCCTGTGGCACAAGCAGGATGCCACAAGCAGGAGAGCCATGCCAGTGCTGGCTGGGGCTGCAAAGGCACCTTGCAGGCTTGGTCACAACGGTGGCAAGGGTGAATGAGAGCTGACAAAACAGCAGTGTAACATGCTCCACAGCAGCTCCGCTGGAGTCTTGGTGAATTTGTTAAGATAAGTTTATGTTTGCCTGGATTTACAGCCAGAGATTCAGTTTCTCTTCTTGCAGCAGTGATGGCCTTTTCTCTGTGAGCCATTGGCAGTGGGCTGCTGTGCTGGGCTAGACCCCCACACTCACCATGTCCACATAATGCTTGCAATGCCCCAATTAGAAAAGTACAATTCTTTCAGAGATGACAAAAGGTGACAGAAGTGGTAGTAAAGTGACTGCTAGCCTGACTTTCACTCATTTTATTAGACACTGGGACCCGTGCAGACCCCCACCTGTCCTAATTCAAAGGGTCTGATTAAAAGTTTAAGCGTATTTCACTATCAATTCATCCCATGTCAGTTATTAGTCCACTGTGGTGTTGCTCCCGTACCAAGAGTCTATGGTAAAACACACCTTTGCTGCGTGTGGCTCCCACAGTGCTTGCAGATGGCACTCAGGGCAGGGCATTGCAGAAGCAGCTGGGAGAGAACGGGTTAAGACAAACCGGTTACCAGTTAGAGGCATTTTCAAAAATAGCAGCTTTTCTTTTGTTTGTTGAATGCCCTGTGCTTTTCCAGCGCTGTTCCCATTATTCATTTCTTTCCCAAAATAACATTTTTAAGCAGAGGAATGGCTTAAGTGGAGAGAGGAGGGGATCTGCAGCCTGAGATGGACAGCTGCACGTGCTCCTGTGTCTGCATTGAGGGGGTTCAGAGCTGCCCTTGGATGCTAATGGCAAACTATCAGGCAGGTGGCAATCCCAGTATTTCAGGCAATTTCACCTCCTCAGGGTCAAGCCTGGCAATTCCTTCCTGACAGCCCTCAGCAGTGCCTCTTCAGGGCAAGCTTTGGGTTTGCACGGCTTGCAGCTGCCCTTGTAGAGGAGCGGTTATTATTCTTCTTTCAGAGGGGAAGCCTGAACGTGTCAGGATGTCTTCCAGCTACACAGGGGACTTGCTTATGGCCAGCATAGTGGGAAGGTGCCCTTGCAGGCGGCGTGGTTCTCTCAACCAGGCTCTCTGTAGCCCAACTTGACCAGAAGCATCTCTTGCTGGTGGATGCTCCTTCAAAGGAGAAGAAGGGGAAGCCTCTGGGAAGATAAGCCCAAGGGAGCCTGGCCCAGGATGCATGATGCAGGCAGATCCCACTGAGCCAGGATGCAGCCATGGCCCTTGGGATGTCTGGTCAGTGAATGCTGACCTGGGAAAGCAGCTGCTCTGGAGGGGCTCCTCGGCAGCACCACCAGGGCTGGCTGGGGACACCCTTCTTTCATCCCTCACAGTCAGGCATGCAGCCAGCCAGCCCCAGAGACCAGTGCTGGCAGCATTCCCATGGGGTGCCAGGAGACGGTGGAAAAGAATCCCTGAGAGGAATTAAAAATTAATTGCTTGGTGGCAGCGCTTGCTGTCGCCACATCCAGAGTTCACCTCACTGTGGGTGGCTGGCACCCAAGTGATGAGCAGGAAGAGAGGAGCATCCCATCCTTGCTGTGCTCGCTGGAGACCAGCCAGCCCTCTTGCTGCCCTGATGGGGGGGGTGGAGAGGAGCTGCCCCATGCTGTGTGTGGGACCCCCAGCTCTGCTCCAGCAGAGCCAGCAGTGCCTGCCTCTCTGTGGAAATCCCCAGAGTCATAGTGAAAGGTACCACGTGAGGAGGTGGCCAGACCCAGATGAGTCACATACTGCTTGGACAGATGCTGCTGCTAAATACGGGGTGCTGGGGAGCTGGACTGGCCATACCACAGCCCTCTGTCTGGTCTGAGGTCTGGAATAACCCCAGCAATGGGCTTGCATAGTGCGGGTAGAAGCTGAGCCTACTGGCACTGGCATTTGGGGTGCAAAGGTCAAGCTTACGAAGCTGGTATTAGGGGGTACAAGGGCTGAGCCTCACTGGGGTTCGCATTCAGAGGTTCTGTTGACACATATGTGAAAAGCAGCGTCCATTGTGGTGGAGAGCAGGACCCACATATACACAGTGTCGGAGCAAGGCTCTAGGCTCCGTGTTGCTGTCAGCAGAGGGTTGCCAAAATCAGGCAGAAGCCTGAGCGCAGAGCTGAGATGGAGGTGTCCTGACCCCTGCCCGCCTATATCACCAGAAAAGCATCAGCACCTGGCAGACATATCCCCCAGTCGCCTCCTCCTTCCCAGCAGAGGCTGGACTGCCCACCCCACCATTCCCACCTCCCCTAGCCCTTCCTGCTGGCATTTTCCTCACCAGTGGTGCATTTGGCCTTCCATGGCATCCCAGTCAAACTCCTTGGTCTTCAAATGCCTTGAAAGCCCTTCAGAGCCCGAGCAAGCCCATGAAAGAGCCTGAGGCCACTTGCAGACCATATCCCAGATGATTCTGACTTCGGGTATAATTCGTAATCCCTTCTTAATACCCCTTTCCCAGTAGGTAAACTTGCTCCCCCCCCAGGCCTTGACATTTCTTACTTTATCACTAACATTCCAGTAAGTGACAGGCTATCCTGTTTCATGAGACAGTGGCTGTGTTTGTACCATGGATGCTGGTTGTGTCCATGCTGCACAAAATAGGGAGCATCCCCAGCACTGGAGCTCAGTGATGAAAACTGCTCTCCACCCACAGCTGCTCCTGTTCCAGTTTTTCTTTCCACCAATTCATATCCTCTCAGCTGGTGCCCAGCCTCAGTCTGGGACTTAGTCTGTGCCACTGGGACCATCCGAAGGGGCAGATGGTATACAGTCACTCTTCAGGAACGTGCAAATTGAACTAGCATGGATGAGGGAACTCGTGCGCCAGTCGGTCCCAGCGCTGGGGAATGAAGCCAGGTGTTTTATAGTCTCAGGTAATGTGGTAAATGTCATCATGTGTAACTGGGGGGGAATCCTTGGGAAAAATAGAAAAAGTAGAAAAAACAACAAAAAAAACCAATAAAAAAACAGTAGAAATGTGGTTTTTTTTTCTGGAGCCCAAAGCTGGGGAGCTCGTGAGCCGTGCACTCTTGCTGTGGCCACCAGCAGGAAACCAGCCCACTGGAGCATGACAAAAAGGCTGACAGCTCCGGTCTGTCAAATGGAGCAGTGGGGTTTTAATAGGACCAAAGCAAAAGAAGTGAGGAACATGACTAGAAAGAAGGATAAAGAAAAACCTTTGGTCTATAGAGAAACAGGCTTTTTACTCAGCCATCTGTAGAGGGACATTGTTACATACACTGCTGACCTGACTCAGTACAGAGGTTTCTTTCCCCCATGTGTGGGTTTGATGCTGATTTCCTTGGTGCACACTCTTCATCCTGCCTGGTTCAGTTATAAACCTTTTCTAGTTTACAATGCATTTATTTTAAAGTTGTGAAAATTGCAGAGGTGAATACCCAGTACTGTACTGCTTTGCTCCACAGTTTCCCCAGAATGAGGGAATTGTTATCATCTGTATTAACCTTCTCCATGAGAGACTGACATGATCCACTTTTCTAATGCTGTGTTGTGCCTAATATCTGTTTTCTAAGCCCCCTTGCCTGAAGCAAACACTGTGCTCTGTATAATGATGCTGCTGCTCCCTGACTTCCACAGCACCTCGCAGCACTGCGTCTGTTGTGCAGTGTGCTCAAGTATTTTGTATTTCGCTCTGCAAGAGGGAAGCGATGTCCAAGGGCTCTCTTTGTAAAACTTCAGGGCTGAAAGAGGCAAAAACCAAAGGAGATTTCTGAATGCAGTTTTCTGATGGTGCTTCTGGTTTTGTTGAATTCAACCTTTACCTTTTTGGCCTTGCGAGAGCCAGGGGAGCATTTACCTATCTATCTCCTTCCCTGCAGCTTTTCAGTCAGGTTTGGTTATTTGTGTTACTTACTCTGTTAGACATCGAGTGTTTTCCACTTTCCCTGGGTTTCTCAGTCAGATCCGCTGCCCACACCACTGGGGGACATCATTGGTTGTGCAGCCACTGGAATGGGACTTGCCTTCCACCTTGTTGCGTGCTGGAAATGCAGCTCATTTATGAGATACTGAGCAGAAGTAGGCTATGTCACTTGGTAGAGGGTAAAATCTGTCACTTTGGGACTCTTTAGGCTGGGGTCTTCCTTTAAACCCCTCCACGGACTGACTTGTAACCCCAGGCAAATCACTTAATGTCAGTGGCTGTCCCAGTCAGATCAACATAACCATGACTGTGATGTCTTGGCAGGTCCTTTCATCCTTTCATTGTGTAGCACTCTGATTTTATTTGCAGCTTTACATCAAAGCCCTGCACAGCAAGAGGGTATTGGCTGGGTTTAGTAAGGCAGGACCCAGCTTTTAATGAAGCAGGGCATGACCATGACAGTTTGAAAGTGTCAAGTTTTCACCTTTCACTTGCAAACAGAAGGTACTGTGCTCATATTGCTCCAAATAATAAATATGTCTTTCTAAAGGAAAGCTCAACAACAGGAAATATTTCTTTCACAAAACTGCACACAAGTGTTTTTTCCAAGCATCATTAGGTAATGGCAAAATCTGTCTTAAGTTTCTAGTTCCACTAAGCACCTGGCTCTAATGTACAATGTCCATTTTTTTACCAAAATGTGATCCTGTTTTAAAGCACGGGTTTTTTGTCTGGTAATAAAAGCCTGTTCAACCATCTGTGTGTTTCATCAGTGTTTGCATTCCTTATTCTGTATCATATTTTGTGTTGTGCTTCAATCTTTCCACTGAGGCATCAACGTTGTCCAAATTGCCACTGCTCAACTGGACATAACTCCCTATTTCTTTCTACTTTAAGCTTGTTATCTAATTCTGCTGGTGGGTAATTTTGGTCAAGATTCACAGCATGCTAAATTTGTCTGTGCAGACAATACAGTGGCAGGCTTTTCTCCAGTCATTGCTGAAATCACCCACCCCACTGCTGCAGAGGTTTATGATCGCTGCCTCTCAGGCGTCTGGCACAAATGGAGGCAGCACCATTGTGTGACATGCTCATTACTTCAGTCTTGAGAAGTGCTGGGTAATTGAATGGTTTGTCATGTCTGTTTAAGCACATTATTCCTGAAACTACTCCTCCTCCAATCAATAAAAGACTCCATAAAATTGTTTAAACATATTAAGAAAAATGTGATTTGCTCCAGGAATCTTTATTTCATTTCATTATAAGCAGCTGAATCTAATACACAAAGAAGATCACTTTAAGTGGGCAAAAGGAAGATCTATACTACATTCCCACTATGCAGCTATAAGCACCATGCAGCTTCTCCATCTAATGCAGTTATGTAAACTAATTAGGTTTGGTGTTTCTAATGGGAGCAGTGGTTAACTATACTACACAGCGCCCGAGAGAAGTTGGCATCAGATGAATTTGTTAGGTATTGTGATATCTGTTCTCAGCTATTTTTTCCTGCCCTGAGGAAACTCATGAGATAGATGAGAGTCAAAATGTGGGCAGAGTTCAGATGATGGGATGCCAGTCTTCCCATCTCATCTAAAATCAGTTTCGCTGCTCTCGGTCCTTCCCTCCGGAAGCTCGTGGAATAGCAGAGGACTGTTGTGTTCCTCTAGCTGCAGACCCGTGCAAGGCTTGGTTTTGTCTACAATGTGAAGTGCCTTTGTGTCATTCTCTACTGGTTTATTCTGTATTGCTATTTCAAGTCCTGAGCAGACACTTTTTGCAGGAGGAAAAGAGAAGACTCAGTCCAAGGTGGTGTTCTGGAGCAACAGCTCCCTTCCACCTGTGTTCTTCCCATTAAGTGGACAGTTGACAGCTTTCTTGACTTTTTGCATGTAAGCACCTGATAGATGAACAGCAGAATCAAACATCTCCTGCACCCTGCAGCATCCAAAGGGTTGTGTGTTGGCTGCTGCAGAAGCAGCCCTCCTTAAAACTGTCATTTATAGTGTTTGAAACGTAAAGAAGATACATAAAGGGTGATGGCTTGACTTTGCAAACAAAGATTAGGGAACGGCTTTACCCACACTTACTACAAGCATGCTGATGACTAAAAAGGCCAATGTGGGATAGGCAAATCCGGTTGCAAAAAGCACAGTGAAAGGTTTCCTTGGGTGGTATAGGCGGGGCGTGATTCTTTCTATGTTGTGTTTTCTACTCCAGACTAATTCTGCGTGTGTTCTCAAAGGAGACAGCGTCGTTACGTATGGTGTGTCCCCAAGTCTCCCTCTTAGAGGCCAAGGCGGACCACTGATGGTAGTCAATATGGTCAAGGCTGAGGTATTGTTTCAGGGGGTCCTTATATCTCCTCTTTGGGGCACTTCTCTTGTGGCAGCCAGTGGTGAGATCACTGTAAAACACAATCTTAGGGAGGCAGTGATCCTCCATCCTGAAGATGTGCCCTGCCCAGAGCAGCTGTGATTTCAGCAGTAACATCAAAGGGTGAATATTGTGTTATATGAAGTACTTTCTAGCCGCAAATATCTGAGGGTCATTTTAATCCCTGTGGAGAAATGGGTGTGCTGAAGGTCATGAAGAAAGAAGGGGGCCCAGCAGCAGAGTGATATGTGATGCAACACCAGAAATATGGGTTTGGGAGAACAGGGATGCAGAAGTGCAAAGCCAGAGCAGGGGCCTGTGGCTGTGGGAGCAGCCCCTTGCATTCATAGCGCTGCTGTGTGAAGGTGATAAGCAAAGGGGTTACTCCATGTCTGTCATGGTGTGGCTTAGGGGGAGCACAGAGTAAGGTCCCTCCCCCCCATCACAACTGAGACAGTCCTGAGCATATCCTGAAGCAGAAGGAAGTCAGGAGGTTTAAGTGCCAACAGCTTCTACACCCTGATATTCCTCTGTGAGTCCCAGTCAACCCAGGAACCTTGAAAACTGACCCCAAGTGGTCCAGCTGATACAGAAAGCCATACAGAAAATCCTTTCCTCCCTCTTCCTGTGCATTGGTCCAGTCAACACTGAAATGTAGCTGTCACGCAGTAATCTTTGTAAAGTGGACAGATGAAAAATTGGCATTAATAAGTTATTGTGTTCCCTGTAGAAGACAAAGGGATCACATTAAGGGATAAAAATTTTGTATAAAGTGTGAATTGCTCCATCAATACTGAATAGAAACTGGGGACATGATTCACTTTCGAAGAAAATGCAAAACTTACTATTTCACAGATTTGGACAACATATTCTGCCAATCCTCTTGACTCCAAGGTTAAGCTCAACCAGCTGTGAATTTTATTGAGGTTACTTGTAAATCTTAATTTCAATTAGATTTCTTGCAGTAATCGTATTGCTGTTCCCAGTGCTCTCTGATGCTTGAATTGTCAGAGCTGGCCAGCTCTCCTGACCTGTCTGCTGCATCCTGGCACTCACTCCTTTGCTTGTATAACCCTCCACTCACATTCCTGCTGTTCCACATTCTGGTGTGTGGCGGTGGGAGATTACGTACAGCAGAGGAAAACAGAGATATTGTGAACATGTTTACTTAGCATTACTGCCTTTTTATCTCCTCTTGGTGATCCTTTGTGCCAGAAAGACTCTGCCTACTGTAAGAAGTGCTCTTGTTTTTTTAGGATGCTGTTTCTCTTCTAGAGAAAGGCAGGGCAAGAGGGGACCGCCTCACTCATCCAGCCCGCTGCAGGTATCTACACCATATAGAGCCTATCTGTGATTTTTCAGACTCCATTTTCACATGGGCTAGGTCATTTGTCTTGTGATCTTCAGAAAAGGCCATTCCACAGACTTCAGTGCTCTAGTGGTTAGAGATCTGCTCTTATTCCCAGACAAAATTTATTCATGGCTAGTTTTGACCCATTTGTTCCTGTGCCAGCATTGTCCTTCAGTTTAAATAGCTTTTCTCCTTCGCTAGTGTTTACCCCCTCTGATGTATTTATAGACTACAACCATATCCCCTCTTGGCCTTTCTTTAGCTAGGCTAAACAGCCAAGTGCCTCTGGTCTCCTCTGAGAGCACAGGCTTTCCATTCCCTTATTTGGCTTAACATCCCTGCTCTGCAGCCACTGCGAGCCAACTTCTCTTTTCCTGAGCATGTTTTCCTGGCCACATATTACAGCAACCAGGTGAGCCCTCGTATCTCCTAGCACTTGTACAGTCTGCTGTTTTTCCATTAATAACATTGATACTTCTGCCTCCCAGACTTACCACATCAGTCTCAGGTTCGTTAGGAAGCATTGTTTGCCTGCTGCAGGTCATGTCATTTTGGTATTTTCCAGTTATCTTACAGCTGTGTAAGATCTTCAGTTCTTCCTTCTGCTTCATCATTTCCAGTTAAAGCATCAATTCTTCCTACTAGTTCCTCAGAAACTGAACTTTGCAATAAAAAAATTCATCCCATTGTACTGTTTCAGTGCTAAGATCTTCCTGTTCTTTTTGTGTGGTAGCCTGGCTGTCCAGCAGTGCATCTCACTTTGGTGTCGTCAGCAGCTGCACTGCTTTGGATGAAATGAAGATGTTACACAAGATTCATCCTGAGATTCATCTTTGAACAACTCTACTGTAACCACCTTCCACTTGGGATTTCCTCTTGCATTTCCACCCATGATCCTTAAAGAGGAAACATCTATCTGTCACTGTACATCACATTCCCCAGCAGGAATGATTTACTCTTATTTCACTTAAGTGGTTTTGAATTGATCTTTCTATATACATCTATATATCTCTTAGAAATGAAACTGATGTGCTGGTCTGAAAGCCAGTGCAGGCAGACTTTCTAGGGGGTTTCCATGTAAGGTCTGTTCTGCCAAGAAACTTCAGTTCTAACCTCTAACATTTCTACAACTTCAGTCTGAGATGTCTCCTCAGCAGGACTTGCCAACTGTGGTGCCCAAGTCTGGGTGTTAGCAGACATGTTTTGCTCTGCTTCAGTCTCCCAGTGGGTTATGAAGCCAAATTCATGATTCAAATCACTAACCTCATTATTTAGGCTTAGTGCACTTTTTTATGGGAATTTGGAATAGGGTGAAAATTCTTTTGTGCTCTGGCCTGTGTTCTTCAGATCTTGGCCTGCAGAGGAATAGCAAAAATGATATTCATACCCTTTACATTCAATATGGGTGAGACTATAAATATCTTGTAATCCTGAAACAACATTCCTGCTAGTTCTTCAATAAAGACTGAAAGACTTCTCCTCCAACATCTCCATACAATTCTTCACAAAGATCTGACTGTCTTCTTCATTGTGCGGAAGGGTTTAGAGACTTTTGGAGGAGTTAGTGGTAATATCCCACACACCAAAGAACAAAGCTACTTCTGTTTGAGGCTCAAATAAAGCAAAAGAGGGGAAGTTACTGAATATTTGTCTGCCCTTTTGATGACAGGAAAAGCAGTCCTTACCTTCCTTCCCTTGAACAGTTCAGGTTTTACATATCTCACAATGTTATCATCTAGTTCTTCTGAATGTGCTGTATAAATGAGAACTGAGTGATTCTACCATTAAAAACATGAAAAAGCCTTCAGAAATGCCATTTCAGTCTAGTCAAGCCTCTTCACTGCATTATAATTTAGCTGGTTTTATTAACATTAGAGCATTCTCTAATCAGAAGAATAAGCCTTCACCTTGGCATATCGAAGGCTGGCTGACAAGCCTTCACCTTGTACATACATCTGAGATGTAAAGCCAAGGACCAGATATTCCCATGATACTCCAGACTTCATTTTATTCGCTTGGAGGACAGTTATCCTGGCTGCAACTCGAAGAGTAATCAATTTGAGGCATTGTCTGCTGAGCAGTCGGGCAGAAAAGGCTTTAATTTGGCATGAGGTTGCATTTTCCATCTCTTTTTGCTAAAATGAAGGAAATCCACAGCAACAAATTACATAATTCAATCTGACAATGGATGCTGAGCAAACTGAGACTGTCAAGCAGTTTTGTGAAACGAGCCTTCAATATTTCTGTTTCTGCCTGAAATCAGCCCAAGAACTGGAGTTGGTTCAGACACTCTCCAGAGGTGGTATTGACTAGATTTCCGTAGTCAATATTGCTGGAGACAGCAAAATTTAGGTTTCTGAATCAATAGTTTGATGCCCCTTACTTTCTGTAGGTAAGTAATGTGATAATTTGATATTAAAATGGTCACCTCCTGAGCTGCTGTCAAAGGGTGTAACTTGAAAAAGGTTGTTTCTAGATTCAAAGCATTGAGTGTGCACCTGCACACGTGCTCTGTCCTGGTCCCACCCTCTTGCTCTGTTCAGGCAACAGGCTCTGTTCTGGGGGCTCTGGCTGTGAATTTCCAGCAGCGGATCCCTTCCACCAACGAAGCTCCCTGCTGATCTGCACCCAGAAGAGAGAACACTTGTTGGTCTCTGCCTCTCCTGTCAATAGAGGACACTGACTAAAGATGAGCAGAGCCAGGCAGCTGGTTTCCCAGCACATACAGAGCTCGTGGTATCAATCAGAGGTGTCCCTCAGAGCTGCAGACCCAAACCCACTGCACCAGTTAATGCAGAGTCACAGTGTGCAGCCAGGTGCCTGGAGCCAAGTTCCTCCACATCTCCTCTTCTTCTTTCCCAGGGCATCATCTGTTGGTGAGAAAAGTTGGATGTAGGAAGCATCTGAATGACAAGCATAGGAAGGATACTGTACCAGCGTGCAGGTGCTTAGCATCTCAAAGGGAAGACTGAATTCCTTGTATCTAGCAATTGAGATACAGGCAGTCACATTATTGGCAGAATTAGTTCATATTCTAGTCCATCATGTGTACAGATAATGCACTCTGGGATTAAGCTTCTGTAGCAATAAATTTGCTAACCTAATTTTAAAAGATAAAAGCTCCAGTGAGGCATGGCTTCATGGCGTACTCCATTCCATTCAATTTCCAACACTTCAGAGGAGCAGGCAAGAAAGCCCGCCCTCAGGTAGCTGCTCTGTGTCTCCAGCCTCCTCCAAAAGCAAATCTTCTGGGGAAGAAAATAGAGCGGCACTAAAACTCCCCTTCCTCTGGGTACCAGCATCTGCTGTCAGTCTGTGCAGCTCATGTGAAAGGTCATACGGAGCAGGACTTGGAGAATCCCTTTCAGGAAATTAAGAAGTGCTGTTTTGCATCAGAAGACCTCCCTCCCCTCACCCCATCCGTCCCACTTCTGCAGCAGTCTCTGACTGCCCTCTTGCCCCCATGAGTGCCAATAGCTGTGTGCACTGCCAGCCCAGTCCCTGGATCTCTTACTGGCCTGGAAACGAGAAGCTTCTGAGTACTGATAGCACAGGAGGTGCTGATTCCCACAGGCTGTTACAGCTCAGCATCAAGTGGCCCAGAAGGAGGAAGGATTGAGTAGCCCATGGCACGGTGGTGCTGGGCAGACACCGCAGGGCTTTGTGCATGTGTTCGGGGTCGGATGGCTGAACGTGTTAGGCATTGTATGAGGTGGGATGGTGTCTGTGGATTGCTCTGTACCTGCAGGCCTCCTGTGACAGCAATTCAGGGAGAGATATTGCAGCTGGTAAGGAAACCCCAAGAGCTGGGTGTTTCAAGCTGTACGGCAGCTCAGATCTCAGCAGAGGAACCGCTGAACCTCTGCAGTCTCAGAGGTGGGAATGGCTCTGCTGCAGTGTGACCAAGACCTAGAGAAGTATCTGCCTGTGCATAGGGCAGCTGTGCAAAAAGCAGTTAGGTGTTTTGTGCCCCCCAACGCATCACAGCTCTTAACAGGTCATTGATTTTTCACTCATGGTTGAGCTGCCTGGTGTTGCTAGCAGGACCAGAGTTTCTTACACAATTTAACTGACTTAAATCTCTCATCTGTCTACACTGCAAAGATGGCATTGTCAGAAACCACAGGCATGAAGCTCATGTAATATTGGTGGCAGTAGCTTTATTTCTCTTGGCCATGCTTGGGGAGTTTGCAAACTACTCCAAACATTCTCTATCATTTGCTTGTCTTCATATTTCAAAAGGCAGTATTTACACTGCAGGTTCTAGCAATGTACTTGGTTAGTTTAATATCATTTTAAGTAATTGATCAGGACAAAAAGAAATCCTTGTGTTGATACGCTGTCTTCATGTACAAAGGCTCAAATGTATGATGCTCCAAATGGTGTGCTAAAAGTGCAGTAAGGTGTGGTTGTCACCCAGGTGCATAAAACAGTGCACTCAGAGAAGCCCTTTCCTTCACTGCTGGCTCTTGGCTCAAGCAGTTTGAGTCATCTTGCATGGCACCTGGAACTGATTCTCAGCTCTGTGTGCACTGAATCCATATTACCCCCAGCTGCCTCTGTCTCAGCTTGTCCTGCCCCAGTCTGCTGTGACTTTTATTTTGTTGAGCTTCATTTGACTAATGACCACCTTCTTCTCCACTTACGTGTGCCAGAGTAGCCCCAGTGCCTGGTGGAATGCAAGGTGGTGGGCTACCCAAACCATGGCCCCAGGCAGGACAGTGTTAGAGGAGGCACTGGATGAAGTGAGCAGAGTTTGGTAAGGGCAAGTGTTTTTGAGGAATCTCATCAGTTTCTGTCAGTTCTGCCTTGGCCAAGACAAGGAGGTCTCCAAGCTCAGCTCTTCGGGATCCTCCAGAAATCATAGAATCATAGAATCGTTAGGGTTGGAAAGGATCTTAAGGTCATCTAGTTCCAACCCCCCTGCCATAAGCAGGGACACCCCACACTAAGCCATGCCACCCAAGGCTTCATCCAGCCTGGCCTTGACATGCTACTTATAGCTGCTGGGCTTCACCCTGGTAAAAGCTGCTATCACACCACTGGTGTAGAGGAAGGAGACAGCTGAATGTTAGGAGAAGATATGGGCCCCTTTCATCATGCTACATGATCACTTCCACAGAAGCATTTACAAGCAATTGCTCTAATCCATTTCCAGAAAAGAGCAGTTTTTCTTCCTTCAAATACGAGTGAATGTAGCACTTGAGTCACACCATGTTCTTATAAATGGTAGTTTCTCACAATAAATGTGCTACATGCATAGGAAGAGATCATAATAGAGGGACCAGAACACATGTCAAGGCTTTGATTGTAAACTTCCAACTCTGGGAAGGAGATGAGCAATCTTTATGTTGAATTATAACTGCAGATATTTCCTTTTTCTTAAGCTAGTGTCTGTTACCATGGCCACAACCTTCAGAATTTTCTGGCTATTTACACTCATTAATAGGAATGAAAGAGCAGATGTTTAATTACATTCTTCTTATTCCATTCATTAGCGTACAGCTGACATTTTAAGAGTCTTCAGTAAAAATATATCAATTTTTACTGTTTATAATTTTCCTAAAGCAAAATAGCAGAACTTAATTAATGTATACCAGCATGCACTTCATCTTCAACTTCTATGTAGAGGTAAAGTAATCAGTGTCTTGACTCATTAAAGACAGAATATTAGACTGGTACTAGCAGCAGTCAGGGGTAGACGAAAACCATGCGGTAGAAAACAGACCAGGAGCTTTCAGCTGTTGTCCTGGCCACCAACAGCCCAAAAGGACTGAGCATGTCTTTTGAACCCTCTGGTTTCCACCCAAAGAAATGCTGTTGAGGCAGGGCCCCTCTCTCTATGTGTCTGTACATCACCAGCAGAGTCCTGCACAGGTCCTGCAGGACTTGCTGGTGAGCTGCCAGCAGTCATGACTGTACGTTCCCAGTATCACCACTGTGCTGAACCCCCGCCCCCCGGGATTTCTTAAAACATGAAACCTTGCAGGAAGCTTCTTCTCTACCACATTGCCGCACTTCCAGTTTGTGATGAGACAGTAATTACCCAGGAGATTGGTTAGTCAACAGGACTGCAGTGCACGCAGTCCCCTAGGTCTCTCACGGACTGTTCTTGATCCGTTGCTTGTTACTTAGACAATGTTACCTCATATGTCACAGTATAGATCTCTCCATTCAAGCTTTCTGGAGAGAGAAACCCAAATATGGGGTTTCTTAGGTTTAATATTTTGTCTTTAAATGGAGA